>OY987249.1:4880187-4987989 GCA_963920765.1 Ulota crispa | reverse complement strand
ACCACAACACTCTCTTAACCAATCAAAATACAAATGTATTCTTTTTTATATATAAGAAGAAAGATATATGATTAATCCTCTAATTACTAGTATTGCTAAAACAAACCTAATTTTTGACCTTTCTCCAAGTCGCATTTGAGATTAAATACATAATTTATCAATTTAAAAAATAAATAAAAGTAGAATCGAACACATGTGGTGAAGGTGTTATTATTTTGGAATGTTGATTGTAAAAAATCCCTATAAGTAGTGGCTAACTCATTTTTTGCAATTTATTTTAGTTATTTACCTTGAGTATGAAGAGACGTTAACATAAGGTTATGAACCTACCATTGAAATTTGTTTTCCATCGTGTAGAATTATTGGTAACCTCATGACTTGAGTTTGTACAATTGATGGGAATTGGTTCATGAACTAGTTTGAAATTATACACTTAATGAGCATGACAGAGATGACATAACACAAGGAAAAAGTAAAAATCACAAGGGTGCAAGGTGAACTCCAAGTGCCCCCATGCATAGTATGGCTTGTAGTTATCACCACACCCTGATCATGTCACCAAAAAAATTCTAATTGATTTTTGTTCTTAACTCCTAAACGCCTAAGCTCATTTAATCTCAAAAATATTCAAGACTGTCATTTTTAAACATTTGATCCTAACACACAAAAAAGAAAATTACAAATCTAACCTTAGGATCTTGCATCAAACTTATGCATAAAGATATTGTGAAAATTTCATGCTATTTGACAATTGACAATATAGATTGAGAGATATGATCATCTGAAGTTAGTACATAAAATTTTTTTTACCTTTGTTTGAAATCTTCAAGCTTCTTTGACCACATATAGTGGACATTTTTTACAATATGAATGCAAGAGAAATTTGTCCAACATGCTTTAAATCATGTTAGATTTCTTTCTACAAGTTCTCATTGCCAACAAAGACTTGGAACATTCCCCACATGGTCAAGCATTGCAAATGTGTGTTTGAAACTCAGGCTACACTAAGGGTTTTTGCAAACCAAATCGTCAACAATTGTTTTTGGAAAACCAAATATTTCATCAATAAATTAAAAGACTTTACTTATATTGACAATCTCAAAAAAAATTTTTTAAACCCCAAATCTTTAGTAGCTATTGCATTTCAAAAGTTGCTATGTTTGTTTAACAAAATAATGAATTTAACTCATAAATTGTTGCTTGCATGTACTCCAATGAAGAATCATGTCTTCACTAGTTGCCCTTGAGAGAAGTCAACAAAAAACGGCATGCCTAGCCTTCTCCTTGAACAAAAATAACCCATAAAATACCAAAAACTTTTGAATTGTAAATCTGATTTCAACAAAATTTATTTCCTTACATAGCCCTTGCAGAACTCTACTTCAAAAATAAACTTTAAAATAATAAATCAAAAACCCCTATAATACAAGCTTGCCAAAATTCTATTTTGTTCCCATAGGTAGAATGGGCCTTGAGGGGTTAAAATGTTGTTTATAAAAATTTCCCTATAACACCATATTAGGTATTGGGAAAAGAAATACACTTTGGGACTTTCACTATTTTTGTCATTGTGTATAATTTAGCATATTACAAAAAATAAGCGTGCACTTTCTTGTACAATAATGAGGTCTCAATAATTATCTCCATGAATTTCAAATAATTACAATTTTGAGCTTTATCTATGCCTACATTTATTGTATGTAAGATTAGGGTGGAGTACAAAATGGTCCCTTTGTTTCTCCCAATTTACCTAATAAGGTGTTCTATAGTTTTTAACATTGTTACCATATTTTCAAAGAAAAATTATGTTATGTAATAATGGAAAGCTTATTTATGCAGCTCCTAAGGTAGGAGGCTCATATTCCGCTCAAGTTCTAAAACCATCCACCTTCTCAAATGCACTCGATTTGTACATGATATTTTTCATAAACTTTGACAATGTACAATTAGAGTACATTTGAGGAGGTGGACAATTTTAAAGCCCTATGCCACTTCAACTTCACAATTTCACAACTAATTTCACAGAACTCCAAAAAATATGAAACAACTTGGGTTAAATGCCACTTCTTTATATTTTTCAAAAAAAACTTACTGAAAATTATTTCAAAAAATTTCAACTCCCCAAAATTCAGTTTCAGCCCTTAGATGGTCGGTTTATGAGTCTCCAACTAACCTCTGTCTTACAAATATGCACAAAGCGCTCTTGAAACTAGCTATAATGATCTATTCAATTTCCTACACAAATTCTTTTCATTTTAATGAGTTTGGATATGGTACAAATTTGATGTGGCTATTATTCACTTATGATAAATATTATATAGCCGTTTATTGTCACTTCTAAAAGCATATTTTTCAAATAGTATCAAAAAAATTTAATAGAATTTGATAACATCACGAAAATCCTATAGATGTGAATCTATAGAAAAATCATTTCATATATATCATGTTTTGATATGATGCCAAATCCTTGGATTCGTCTAAGATTAGGTTACACCATATTAAGTTATTAACCCCTAAAGGACCAAGGAGCCCACTTTGGGCTTTATGAGAACTTGGGTAGGCTCTATTGATTTCATAATTTGGAATTTTTTTATAAAATGTTGAGGATGGATGCTACTCACCATAATCTACATGTGAAGTTTTATTTCATGTTATTCCAAAAAGTAATACAAAAGTTAGAAGGTTTTTCCAATTTCAATGTTAGTTTGGACAGCAAAAATTATATTCTAAATTTTTTATTTTTATATTTGTAGAATTGTATAGATTGATATCTACTTAACAAAAATTGAATCACTCAATTCCAAATAATGAGGTAAGACTTAAAGGAGTTTTATTTTGCAGGCAATGAAGGTAGGAAGAGGGTAGAAAGAACATATAAAGTTATCTTTCACTCTCAATTTTGAAAACTTTCAAATGTAATTGAAAATTAAAATTACTAATTGTTTGTTAGGGCATTCTCACCATTGGGATTAACAATTTTCAAATTCTTCCAAAACTTATTAGCATATTAGTTATATCTTTCATTCATCAATACCTTTCACTTTACAACTTTTGTAAAAATGAATCCAAAACTTTTTTGGTTAAATTTTTTTATATATGCTTTAAACCCATTTTCCAACATATTGCCAAAATTGCACAAGAAATACAACATACATGTTTTTCTCTAAAAGTTTGAAAAACAAAACTTCACCTTCTGGAAGGACTAGAAAGCCTACATTTTGAAGTTTAGGCACATTGATCTTGCAATTGGTGGGAATATTCATTCTGAGATTTTGGGACAATGTACTTGTGCAAGTCAACCAAAGGATCCTATGGTTGGATTTGTTAAAAAGTAAATTTCAATGAAGATTTTGACCTTGCTTTGGGGACTAGTGATTTGAAGCAATTTTGGGCCTCTAAACACAAAAGAATTTTAGGGGTTAATACTTGCCCTTTAACCCCTATAAGTCCATTGTCCCTACGCACTAGAAGAAAAACAAGGATAAACGACTACCACAAATCACAACGATTAGGTCACCAGAACTACCTTGCAATTGTACTAACAACTGCACAACAACTACACGACTAGATTGTAATTGTGCAAATGTTGTGCAATTGGTTGTGCAGTTGCAAGGCAGTTCTAGTGGCCTAGTCGTTGTGATTTGTGGCAGTCGTTTATCCTTGTTTTTCTTCTAGTGATGGGGAATACAATGGATTTTGGGCAGGCTTGTTCTATAGGTATTTTTGATCAATTTACTTGAATTTTATCTTTGAAATAGATTTTCCAAGGGTTATGCAAGAGTATAATTATTTTATTGAAATGAAATTCACAATTCAAAAGTTTTTGGTGTTTTAAGTGCTTTTTTGTTCAAGAGGTAGGCCAGGCATGCCAAAATTTCTTAACATCTCTCAAGGGTCACCAATGAAGGCATGAACTTTCATCGGAAGTTACCAAATACAATAGTGTAGTAGATAAATTCATTTTTGTATTTAATAATACATTGACTTATAAATTGCAATGTTAGAGATTTTATATTTTTTTCAAATTTTTTGTGGTTGGCAATGAAATTAGGGGAAAATTTCATGAATACCCCTAAAAACCCCATATTCAATCAATATGGAGTTGCATGTTATATATGGAGTGTATATGGACCAATGCAATGTCTAGACACACTCCATATATAACATGCAACTCCATATTGATTGAATACAAGGTTTAAAGTTTGCCATATTTTCATAGATACCCTTGCTATTTCAGAAAGTTCACAAATATTCTTGGATAGAAAAATTTAGGTGTCACTACAAGAAATTGTGTCCTAATTGACAAGTCCAAATTAACTAAATGTGTCCAAAATGACAAAAAAATTGTCAAATTGGACAATTTTTGTAAATTTGGCCATGTTGATTTGGACATATTTTTGTGATTTTGAACAATTTTCCTTGTAGTGTGTTTGTTTTGTTGTGCATATCACTTCCCTTCTTCTTTTGTGCGCATGCACATTAAGAAAGATGTACTGTGCACACAAAGAGAGAAGGAAGTGACATGCACAAAACACCAAACGCATGAAAATTTTGGTCCAAGCACTAGAAGAAAATATTGTCCTAAACAATTGGTTCACAACAATTGCAAGTGTCCTAAACGACTATATAATGACTCAATTACAGTCATTTAGGACAATTGCAGTCGTCATGAACTAGTTGTTTATTGAAGGATTTCTTCTAGAAGGGAATTTGTGAAATTTCTGAAAAAGTAGGGATATCTATGAAAATACAGCAAACTTTAGGGGTATCCATGAAATTTTTCCTAAAATCAAAACCTTTGAATCCAAAATTAGGATTTTTAAATTTCCAGAGTCACCATTGAAAATTTGGTTTGCAAAAAACCCTAGTGTAATGAGATTTTCAAGCACATGTTTGCAATGCATGCCCATGAAGAGAGTGTTTCAAGTCTTTGTTGACCATAAAAACTTGTGAAAATATGCCTAACATAATTTAAGCATGTTGGACAAATCTCTCTGGCATCCAGAGTGTAGATTTTTTTCACAATATGCAATCAAAGGGACATAAAAACTTGGAGCAGAGGTCAAAAACACTTTATGTACTAACATCAAATGCTTATACCTCTCATCTGCACGGTCAAACTTCACAAAAAGTTGACTATGGCGTTTTTCATATGTCTTATGCAAGATCCTATGTATAGATTTGTAAAATTAATAAAAATAATATTCTTGAGATGAAATGATTAAAAATGGCAGTTTTTAATATTTTTCATAAAAAATGGGCTTGGGCATTTCGGAGTTAGAATTATAGTAACAAAGGCCGATTTCTAATTTAAAATATAACAAAAAAATTAATGTGATTTATGTGTTGTTGTTTATCATGGTGAACATGACAATCACTAATTTTTTTGAATCCAACTTTGTCAAGGCGTTAACCCCGAAAGGACCATATTCCCTTCGGGGGACAAATGGGATTTCAGGCATGTACCTACGGCTAAATTACTTTTTGTGATTTTTTGAAACTTTTACTAAAGATGGGGAATTCAAAGATCTACGTGGGCATCTATTTTTTCCTTCATTCTGACAATTATTGAAGAAGTTATGCATAAATTTCTGAAAAACAGGGGAGAGCAAGTAGCCAATTTTTTTTTTTCAAAAATAACATTTTTTCAAAAAAATCTGAAATTGGTTCTTTAGATTTATACATATGTGGAGAGCTTTGAATCATTCAATTTCAATTTATGAGTGAAAAGTTTTAGTTTGTGGGCAGGTACATGACTCCCATACCTCCATTTCTTTTGCCCTTGGTGCTTTACTTTTTTGTGCTCTTTATGAATTTTGTTTTTGACTTCTTCTTTTTCAAGTTATAGTAGACTAAGATTCCTTGGTTTTCACCTTGTGGATTAAAGTAACTCAGATTTATGAATTTTACATGAATCCTCCAATTTTGCCTAGTGTATATGCAAATTTGATGGCTTTACAACATTGCAAGATTTTACAAAAGTATGATTTACACCTCCAATTCATTTGAAATTTCTCCCACACTTACCTAACTTGGTCTTTTACATGGGAATACAAAATACCTCAACTTTGCGTATAGCAATTTTTTTGATTTAGGGGCAATCAAAGGCTTTTGAAATTTTTGGGCAACAGGGAAAAAAACTTTTTTTGTCACTTCAAATGTCAATATCTCACTCCTCTACATCTAGAATGAGCTAAAAAAAAATCCACAAGTACCTCCCATAGTCTAGGGCAACACCTTATGGTTGGATTTCCAAAAATAAATGTTTTTCCTACCTTTGTACTCACTCCCTCAAAAGTGGCAATTTTCAGCAACTTTCACTAAAAAAAAAAGGGCTTGGTTCTTTAGAGGTTAATAAGAAGCAACTACATTAAAAGACTATCTAAAAGATTCTATCCTTGCATCACTAGCTCACTTTTTAAGTAAGGGCGGCTTCACACTATGGCCAACCAAGTCTAGGGTTTCTTTTTTTGGCAATTTGGGGCAAAATTGCACCAGTTTTTTTTACTAGCACCAAGCCCACAAAAAAAAACACGATTATTTGGATGAAATTGCCAAAAATGCTTCAGACTTTACAAAAAACTTGGATGAAATTGCCAAATTGTGGATGAAAACCAAATTATAGACATGTAATGTGTGCTAATGTGATATTTTCTATCCAATATGTGGATGAATGTTGAAATATGGAACACCACTATAACATTTCAAATCGCCACTTTGGCACTTCTTAAAAAATGAAAAGAAAACCATGACCAAGTCAAGAGGTTGTCAAGTTGAGTGGCCAAACTTTGTTGAGAGGGCAAGAAAGTCTACTGAAAGAAGACAATAAATGCTGAAATTGACGTCCTCTTGCCCATAGTTTGGGTCTTCATTTTTACTAAACCCAAAGTTCCCTTTGAGAGGCCGTCATTTTGGATGATAAAGTGCTACCATGTATGCATTTGAAGGATGACTGCTTTTGGAGTTTGGCCTCTAATGTGAAGGGCCGAGAAGCCAAACTCTTGATTTTTTGCAATTTGAAACCAACGAACTCTTGACCTTCTGCCATAGTGTAAAGCCGCCCTAAGATCCCTATTCGTATTTCCTCGTGGTAACTTTTCGTATGCAAAACCTCTCCCTTGCAATCAAGAGCTAAACATATGCACATTTCACATACGTGCTGGATAAACCAAACGAAGGAACCCTTCCTTTGCCTTTAAGAATCTTATACATTACATGCAAAGCTTGTTTTTGCATTAACCTTGCAATGCCTTGGAGGACGTTTTGTGTCCTTTGGATGATTTTAGGTCACACAAATAAAATAAAATGCTTTTTCATCCTTCTTCTTTGAAATAGATGCTCAAACTTACTTTTGATGATTGATGTTAAGTTTTCCTTTCTTGTACTATCAAATCCACAAACCAGCACATAGTGTATTTTGGCAACTTTTGCTACTTTTTCTTGATTTGAAATTTAGCCATTTTTCATTTAGTTTCTATCCAACTAAAGATTAGAAGCTTATGAAATTGAATTTATCCTCCACTTTGAAAACTTAAGTTTCCTAAAAACAAATGCTTTATTGTAATTTGAAGTTTCAAATTTTAAGATTTTTTTTTTGGAAATGGTAATACTTATACTAGACATGTAATCAGTATCACACCTTTGAAAAGTAAAAAGTCAACAAAAAAAAATTTACATTTAGTTGTATAATGAGAGCAAACAAAGAGAAAAACTTTGCATTTTCAAAAAGTGGTCATAGATCCTTTGAAGGTTAGGCAATATAGAAGCGTCCAATACATGCATTGACACTGCTTTTGCTTACAATTATGAACTCTTTGTTTATTGGGCCTCGGTGGAAAAATGGGTATGACATTCTAAGGCACACACTAATGGTACATTATCCACCATCAGAAAGAAAACAAACAACCAAATTAAAGAGAGGTAGAGTAAGAGTTAGAGAAATTTTGATAAACGATCTTATACGTTGCAATATTTTAATGAATATCTTTGACTTCTTAAGAAATTACAAAGATACCCTTGAGAATATAGGGGTAGTGGAGAGCTCAAAGGAACATCTTGCTTGCAATTTTGACAAGCACATCTTTGACCATAATGTTGTCGATTATTTTTTGTTTGACGTCAAAAGTAGCTGGTATGCAATCATCATGACGTTAAAACTATATTCTTAGTGCACACAACTTAGGTGTTGCTTGTTATGTGACAAATAGTGCAATCCATGTGGTGCTTTGCAGATGCACCTTGCATGCTTGTATGTAGCTTGATTTGTGGTAAATAAGAATATTGGTAGTTTTCCTCTCTAGAACTTCTACAAGGATGTCCCCACAATATTTGAAATATCAAAAATATTAATCAAAATATTGCAAAAGAAAGGGGTATTTATCAAACTTTCCTTGTAAGGTTTTGGACAATAAAAGAGGAGAAAAGCTTCATTGGGGGAGGAGCTGTGACTACAAGTACAAGCGAATAAAGCACTTGAATTGTCAACTCACTTATATTTCCAAACAGGTCGGTTGGAGATTTGTGTTGAAAAGGGGGCTGTAAAGAGTCTGATACTCCTGACAACATTTGCCATCAAGGATTTCAACAAATCCATTCAACCATTATTACATGCATGCGAGCGTAGTCAAGCAGGGAGGAGAGGCTCGTCGGTCTCTTCTTGTTTAGCTTATGGTTAGGAGGCTTGTGAATAGACTATCTAAGGGAAAGTGCGCTTCTGTGGAAAAATCAGCTTGGGAAATATTTTGGTAAAAAGCCAAAGAAAAGAATTAGATAGTTTTGTGGACGTTTAATTTGAATTTTTTTAAGCTAGTATGAATTAACTATAATTTATCAAAGCAAAAAGTGCATAGGTAGCTATTTTTGACCATAGGTGTTAGCATTCATGATGCAATGGCAACGTATGAATGGAGCACATGAGTCCAAAAAGTAACCACTACAAAGCTAAGAATGCTCCAAGCTTCCAACAAGGCCTTTAGAGTGTGCAAGCACCCATTCTATATTCTAATACTCAAATTATTATTAAAAACACATTTTTGTTTATTATAGTATGACATATATCTATATTTATTGAAATACAAATTTGAACACAATTATGACCAATAAACATATTGAGCAGTAGCTCATGCCACTCTCTTAAGTTCTTAAAATTGTGCATGCTCAAGTACAATTTTTGAACAAAGAAAATAAAATCCATTTAAGAATCTTTGTGCACTATATTAGGAGGCTCTACATGGTCGGTTCAAAATGCCCGCTTTGATTCGAGCCTCCTACCTTACCAGCTACCTTAAGACTTAAGGTCACCTCATTTTTGTACTCAAGGCAATGGATTCTATCATTACTCCACACCAATTGTATTGGCGGGTCTAGGGAGGTGACCCCTCATTGCCTTAAGTGGCTTTCACTATTAAGTGTTAAGACTTAGGAGTCTTAGGGTATGTTCACATTTGGTGTTAAAAGAGGTATTAGCCATATGAATGCAATCTAATTGTGTGTCCAAATGCATCTAATTTTCCTTTGCTACTACCACTTTTAACATCAAGTGTGAACATACGTTGTTACTTTACACTAGAAGTCAAGGTCATGAAATTTTGAGAACATTTAAACCAAACTTTTAGCTCAAATGGTCTCAAGAACAGCCCCTAAAATCCATTCTAATATGAATATAACTAGGAGTCAATTCTCTTGTGTATAAAAGCCTTAGGGTCCAAAAGTTGAGGTTGTTAGTGCAAGCTTTGAAAATCTCAGGAGAAATGGGATGTAAAGAGTGGCCAAGTAGAGTTGTGGATATTTTTATTCCATTCTATAGTGTTGGCTATCTAATAGGAATGTTTTATCTATACCACTAAGTGGGAGGATTTGAACTTTGTGCCCTCTTTTCAAACCTTCTAGAAATTATTGGTGTAAATTGAAGCAATAAAGGATGCCCCAAATACAAAATACCAAGCGCCCTCCAACCATATCTTTTTGCAAAATCTTCTAGAATTTTTGGTGAAAGTGAAATAATGTAAGGATGTCCCAAATATAAAACACCAAATGCCTTCCAACCATGTGCTTAAAAACCAACAAAATGCCAAGCATCTCCTAGCAAAGTCTTAAAGAGTAGCATTGTGATAAAGGCAAATACTATTTGGAAAAAAATTGTGGATACCCTTGAAGTTTGCGATGTTTTCATAGATTTTTTTTTCAAATTTTGCACAATATACCCTTGGACCAAAAAAATTAGGCGTTTATTTTGTTGTGAATGCCGCGCGCATTACTTCTTTTTTGTTATATTCTCTTTTTCAACATTGGTCATGAAGGAAGTACAAGCACAACAAATAAATGCCTAAAATTTATGATCCAAGGGTATTTGTGCAATTTCTGAAAAAGCAAGGGTATCTATGCAAATAAAGCAAACTTTAGGGGTAACCATGAAATTTTCCCTTCCTGTTTTTGATTTAAAATAAGAACCAAAATGACGGCGCATCAAGGTTAGATTCTAAACCAATTGTGAGATTAGATTCTAGACCAATTGATTTGTGAGATATTAATTTTATGTAAAATTGAATGTTGTATTATCTGTACATGTCCAACTTGCACAAAGCATGTGCCTATATAATAGTATTCAAATAATCATATCATACTAAATTTTGACAATAAATTTGTTGCCAAAATTTTGCTTCCAGTTTTTGAAAAACTTGATTTTTGAAATTGGGACCATGTCAGAATTTATTTTTAAAATTTTAAAATATGTTCTAATATCTTGATTGTGACACCTAATATAAAGGCCTTAAGGCTTTTTTTTCTAGAGAATGAACTAATGAGAAGCCAACATTGGAAGTGTCAAATGGCAAAAATATCCTTGACTTGTGGGGTGAAAGCGTTCTACGAGAAGATTTTCATCTGTAGTCAATCTTGATAAGAACAAAATCAAACAAAATCCTACGCATAGAGGTGTGAGTAATTGAAAAACAGAAAATCAATGAACTTTGCATGGAAAAGAAAATTAGCAAACTTTGCTTGCGTGATCTAATCCCTAAAGGACTGCGGCCTTTATCTTGTCAAAAGACACTTAAAACTGTCATTTTTATGGCAAAGAGTAAAAAGTTCAAAAATTGGTCATTTTGCATATCTCATTGTAAGATCTTGTATTAGACTAGTATAAGAATGTGTACAAAAAAGTTCAAAATCTTTGGCCGCACAAATTGTAAGATATTTGCGTTTAAAGTGTAGAAAACAAACTTCTTTGCACCTTGCATGATTAGATTATTTGACTTTGAACTTTTTTAGCTTAAATTTTTTGCTCCACATAGTTTGGAAGTTTAAACTTTTGTGGTGGTGAATTGAGTTGAGAATCTTTGGAAAAACATTAAAACAAAAAATATTTGATTTTCATTCTTTAAAAAAAATTGGTGGAAGAAGGTAAGAGATTGAACAAAAACTTAAATTGTTAATAACCCTGCAATGGAATTGAAACACAACAATCCCAATGGTGAGATTATTCTAGCAAGAAAACTCCACCCTTTCCAACAATTTGTTTTGGAAAAATGTTAAACGTACATTCAAAAATGAAGTTTATAAGTTGTTTTTTCAAGAAGATGCTTAAATTGCTCAAAAAAAAAGACTGCCCATAACTTTCTCATAACTAGTCCAAATGGAATGAACCAAAGCTTTAGATGTAGGCAAAAATACAATCTACGAGAAAAACAAAATCAAAAAAATTCAAGTTTTTGTAGAAAAAAATTGCTACCCGGTCTCCCCAAATTCATGCTTATTTGGGCATAACTTTTGCTCCCGGGCATAAATTGGAATAAAAATTATATTCCCCAAAAGATAATGTGTTTTTCTATCTTGAAAAAAGTTTCAAAAAATTAGGACAGAAATTGAGGCCATAGGGACCTGCCCAAAATCCCATATGTCCCCCAAAGGGACAACGATCTTTTAGGGGTTAAATAAGAAGTTAGTGTTTCAAAATAAAGAGGCAAATTGTGTTTTAACCCCTAAATGCCTACGGCATCAAATTTTGGTGTTGACTATACTCTAAAGTTCAGTATACCTAACTAAGATATTATTTTTAGTAGTTTGTATTTTAAAACTATTCTTTCTAAAGTCTAGTTTTAGCATCAAAAATCTGATTTTGAAAATTATTGATTATGATTTTTTTATTCAAGATTTTGCACAAGGGTCTTGACATTCCGTAGTGTTGAGAGCTCTTGTAAATGAGCCTCAAATACACTAGATTGTGGAGAAGAACTTACAAGAGAAATCCATTTAAAACAATTGTAGAAGAGATTTTGAAAAGCTATAAAGTGGTTGGAGTTATGTATGTTATGCTCTTTAACCTTATATTTTTTTGGTGGCCAATTTTTTTAAAATTCAACATGTGAAATGAGGATTAAAAAATTCAAGTAATTTTCAGAGTTTTAACTCCCTCATGATCAAACGTTATAATCTTTCAATCCATGAGTGATATTGTTGTATTTTCTTTTCCTATGTAATCTCTAACATATCTAGTTTGAATTTGTACGGTTACACATAAAAAATTTGAGACTTCTTATTAAAATAATGGCTTTTTGTTCAATTTAGAGAAAATTCCTAGAAGTTCAAAACGGGCCTCAGACATTTAGAGGTTAAGGAATTTTTGTTGATTGGCTAACTAATTTGCCAAATTTGGTTACTAAATTTGAATTGCCATGAAATATTATCGTTGTATTGCGACCAACTGTATTCATTACTATAAATGGCATATCAGCCTAAAAGGAGGATTGAAGTATATGATTATTAGGAAGATATTGTTGAGAGCTTTCTACCAATGTTTGATGCAGTAGTTTTGACAAAAATTGCATCCACGGACTAAGTTCAAGAATTAATGTCTTTGACAACAAGGTGATTGTACTCTTTCTCGTAATTTTCTTTTATCCATGTAATAGAGGTTAGTTAAATTTCTGTTTGTCCACTAGTAGGGAACTGCGTTGAAACCCATTAAATTATATAAAGTTGTTTATATTGAGTTCCATGTTTTCAATACAAATTTTTGTTAGACAACGCTAAATTTAACATTGTTTAGTAGAAATTTGCGTTGGAAACATGGAACTCAACATAAACTACATTCTCAACTACATTACATAATTTAGTGGGTTCCAGCGCAGTTTTATTCCCATTTACATGGGAATGTACTTTACCAACTCTAGTAAATAACTTGATTAACAACTTCAAACTATTTTGTTCTTGTGATTTCCTATGTATGAACAACATTCAAATAACTGAAAACAAAAAAAATAAAATAGAGATTCACTCGCTTAGTATGACATTGTTTACCAACATAGAGTGTTTCTCGTGAACAAATGTGATTGAAATAAGTGTGGTGACTAGTCTATGTTTCCTAAGATTTAGATTTCCAACAAATAAGGAATATTGTATTCCTTCTCTCTTTCTTATAATGGGCCTCTTAACACGATGAATAATGTTATGAGTGTTGGTGTCCTCTTTTCTTTTATCTATTTGTTCATGCACATGTTTTACAAAAAGTAAAATAAAGAGAAACGTTCCAAAGGACGTGTGGTATAAAGATATCCCCATCACACAAAACATCAAACTCATGAAAAGAAACAAAAAATTTCCCTTTCAAACCAAAGCACCGGAGCTAACAAAGTATTCACTAGACGGTCAAGTAGTGAGATTAAAACCATTGTAAACACAAAGAACGGGAAAGAATCTACTACCAAATTCTACATAGGCAAAGAAAAATTTGCGATCTATCTTATACGCATATGTTTTCATGTTTTCACGGTTTTCTAAAAACATAGAGGATTTCATGCTATGTGGACTCAATGTGAGACTTATATCACTTTACTAATAACAAAGTTACATTTGAGATGAAAATTATAATTATAATTATCATTGTTAAATATCAAGGAAAGTAAAATAACATTGTTGCATTTATTTTACTTTATGTGTATTGTTGCAAAATATGAATGCCAAAAGTTTTTAAACAACTCCACAAGTCAATGAAATCAATATTTAAAGGTTGGATATATGACTAGTTGTTATGTTCAATTTTTTCTACATTTCCCCTACAAGAATACAATTTGTTTTTGTGGGCTTGTCAATAGTTGACAATGCTTAACAACATGCCTTAATATTTTAACAAAAAAATATTAGATTGCACTGATTAAAAGTTATATGGTTAAAAACGGACCATATCTTAAAGATTATAATTTCTTTCCAAAACATTCATGAATATTCATATAACTAGCTTTAAACCTTTTGCATTATATTTGTTTTTGCCATGCTTTCACGTTTTTTAGAATAAAAATAACAATAAACAATGCATGGTAGGCTGCATCTAGCCAACTATAAGCCACAAGAGGTTGCAGTTAAAGCATAATTAATGGAACAAATTAAACGAATCACTAAACATATTACCATCTTTTGTTTAGTGTAATGTTTAAACTTGTGATCATTGTGGAAGTAAATTGTGCCATCCCCATGAATTTTCTATCTTAAGTATGATTTGCCGTGGCACAATATGTTTTTTAATATTTTAGCTCACTTTCAATGGGCTCAATATTGGTTATCCTCATTCCAAATCCACATTTTATTGTGTCTATTAAAAACAAATTAATGCACTTCCAAAGGTAATGATCACAAGTCCTAACATTACACCAAGAAAAAAATAGTAATACATTGAATGATTTCTCTAGAATGTTCCATTAACCCCTAAACCTCCTAGCATATTTTATCTCAAAAAACACTCCAACTTGCCATTTCAAACATTTGGTCTCAAAAAACGTCTTTTTTTTTCATATCCAACTATAGGATTTTATATTAGACTTGTGAAAAGGATTATAATGAAATTTTCATGAAGTTTGATTGTACGAATTGAAAGATATGGTCATTTGAAGTTGGTACATAAATTTTCTTGATTTTTGCCTAAAATCTTCAAGCCCCTTTGACCTCAAGTGCTAGACATTTTTTGCACAATGGGCACAAGAGAGATTTTTTAAACATGCTATAAATCATGTTAGGCATATCTTTACAAGTTTTCATGGTCAATAAAGACTAAAAACATTCCCTACATGGGCTTGCATTGCAAACATGTGCTTGAAATTCATGCTACACTAAATTGAAGGACTTTGTCTACATTGACAACCACAAAAAAAAAAAAAAAAAAAAACTCTAGTAGCTATTTCATTTTAAAAGCTACTATATACACGTAATATTACAATTTATTTATTGGTACAATACTCCTTTGGATATACTTCAATGAAGAGACATGCCTTCATCGGTTGCCCTTGGAGAAGTCAATGGAAAATGGTTTGCCTAACTTGCCCATAGTTAAGAAAAACCATGAAACACCAACAACTTTTGACCTATAAATCCAATATCAATGAAAAGTATATCCTCAAATAGCCCTTGCAAGACTTTATTCTAGAAAAAAGAATTGACAAAAATTCCAATAGAATAAGCATGCTCAAAATCCATTTTGTTGCTTGTACAACTATAGGCTTTTAGATGCTCTTAGAGCATCCCTAAAGTTTTCCTTCTAAGTTTTGACACACTTCACGCATGGATGAAAAGTACTCTAGGCCTTCAAAATTACTTTCATGGCAATTCATCCTAGTGTGTCAGACAATGGCTCTTCAAACCATTTTGCATCCAAAGTTTAGTGAATTTTATCTTGTATCCTCTTGATGAATGGTCTGAATATTTATGAGGCAAGTTTGAAGTGCAAGGGTAGAGAAAAAGAATTTTGAGGACCTTCAAATATAAATGTAATCTCTTGAAGTATTAAGTTTGAAGTGCAACGCTGAAGATGCCCTTATGGAGGGAACTCCCACCAAGTTGCACCTAAATTATCTCATGCAAACACGTGAGGACAAAAGTCAAGGAGGGTTTGGGCATATCAAGTATGTGAGAAAAACAAGGGAAATAAGTTTCACCTAGGTACTTGACTTCCTTGGTCAATCTGCAGAGGGAAGTAGTAAAAAAAAGAGACCGACTAGGTGGACACCCCCCAATTGCTACGCGGACACCCCATAGTCAAATTTATTAAATTTGGGATTATAATTACGCTGAAATATGAAATAGAATCAAAGCAATAGTTTAGTATGCACCTGTGTTTACAAGCGCTCCAAACATACAACAAATTTGCCTCATTTGTGACACGGTTTAGGGTCAAACCAATAAATGAAGGGAGTAATTGGTTTAACTCCTAACCCTATCACAAATGAGGCAAATTTGTTGTGTGTTTGCAACACTTGCAGACGAAGATGTACGCTAAAGTATTGCTTTGATTTATTTCATAATTTAGTGTAATAATAATCTCAAATTTAATAGATTTGACTATGGGAGTGTCCGCATAGCAACTGGGGGGTGTCCACCTAGTTGTTCCCTAAAAAACAAAAACCAGTGCCACATCAGTAAAAGAAATTTTCAAAATTTCAAAAAACTTTTCCTTAATGACTCATCAATAGTTGCAGACAAGTCGTTTAGAATTGACCAATCCATTGACAAGTCTGTTGACTCTAATGTGGAAATTGTTCCAACTTGAATTCATCAAATAGGCTCATTAGGGCATCCCCAATCCAGCCGCAACATAGGCAGGCAAAAGCTTGTGGAGTGTGTTAAACAGGGCTTGAGCAAAAACATGGGCTCCAATGCAGCAGTTAACCCTTGAGGGCCCATGCCATATTCATTCAAATCCATACCCTACTGTACTTAGTCCAATAAAAGTATTGCCTAAGTAGAGTCAAATAGCTTGAATTTTTTTTGAGTGGTAGTAGACACGTGCCTAAAGGTACATGAAAAAGTACAAGTCCTTTGACTATACCATTAAGAAGAGGATAAGAGTCAAACGTGGATATTTTTCAAAACTGAGCACCCCATTTTGAGGTCTTGGGGTGCTCAGGGGTTAATTGCAACTGCATTTTTCAGGGCTCCCCACATAAGAGCCCCTCCCTTGCATATTTTCACTATTTGGAGAGTCCTGCATACCACTCCAGCTCTGACTTTGACACAATTTCAGGCAATTTCAGATATTTCTGACATGAATCTCCTCACATAAGCACTCAAAAAAGACATAAACTATTAAAAATTTGTGATTAGTGATGATGTCAAAACTTGTTTGCATTGGGATTACTAGACTGGAGAAATGCTCTTGCTCTGCAATTGACGCAAAGTCAGACACAATCTGACAGAGTTCCCGGGACTATTTTCCCGGCTAGATTGGGAATGCCCTTAGGTTGCCCCACCCTATTTGTGCAACATTCACACTATAGTGATTTTCTTACTTTTACTATACATGTTATTTCAAGTAGTGGGAAGTTGTGAATAGTGCAAGATTCCTTCACACTATCTTGGGTGAGTTTTTTCTAGTTATTGTGAAATTGTAGCAAGTCTCATGCTTTTCTTTTCCAAGTAAGACTTTTTGGTCACAACCTTTTGCCACCTCTCAAGTAGCTACTTGGTGATATAACCCATGTAGGGGGGGCATTTTCCACACATTCTGTTGTTGGATCTTTTCTTGCAAAATTTCCTCTAAAAATTCACCCACTTTAGTCAAACTATTGAGATGGTATTTGATAAGGGAATTGATATGTGCACACTGGGGGGGTAAAATTTAGATGTTTACCATCAACAAGTTGAATTTGGAAAGTTTGAATTCACATTTATAAGAAAAGCTTAGCTAGGGGCAAAGTATCACTTTTATCCTTGGGTGTAAAAAAAGCTAAGCTTTTCCATTGGGCATCACGTTCAATTGTGATTTCCTTTGTGGATCTAAACAAAATCAAGATCTCTAAATTCAAATGTGAATTCAAACTTTTCAGATTCAACTTGTTAATGGTAAATATTTACCCCATATGCATATATCAAACCCTGAGTATGCACATATCAATTCCCTTTAATAATTGTAGTGCATAACTGTGTTGGATGCAGGTGTGGAGAAATTCAAACCATTTCGAACAATGTATCATAGTTTTGTGAATTTTTTTTTATTCATAAAAGAAAGTCGTTTTGAGGTATAGTTTTTGAACCTCAGTCTAAATTGCCTGTAAAATCTACCACATATCAAGCTAGTAGTGGAACGCATGCCTACTCAACATTTAGAAGAATTTAACAAAAATTTTACATGAGACTACTTGTTCAAGAGTGAAAATGGTCTGAATTGCAAGATATTTTTTAACTTGACATACGAGTGTTTATTTTTTTATTTTTTATAGAATATTGATATGAGTTGTTTTTTGAGAAGTATACCGTCCACGAGTCATTCCATCAGCATAGCAATTAGAACGAATCTAGATGGCAAAAACACATCTACTTTTGCTCATAATTTTTTTTTGGAGCAACAAAGGTGAATCCCTAGAGTACCGAGAGTCCTCTAGATTTTAAAAAACCAAAAAATTACATATTAGTGACACTATTGCAAAACATGATCTTTATAACTAACTCATCATCGTCATAATTAGCTCAACTCACGTAGCTTGAAAACAATGTGTTCCTAAATCAAACTTTTACCACCATGATATTCACATTGATAATTTTTGTAATTGAGATTAGTTTGAAACCAACGTTAGCTACATTTGGAAACTTTGGTCTACTAATAATGATATTCAATGTTATGATACTTATAGTGTTATCCATCTTGATTATTTTGACTCACTATGATTCTCATTTACTTAACAATAAATGTTCATGTTGACAGTTAGTGTTTGTGTTGAATTACTAATTTAGTCTCTAAAAGACTGTTGTCCCTTTGGGGGGCAAATGGGATTTTGGGCAGGTCCCTATGGCCTCAATTTCTGTCCTAATTTTTTGAAACTTTTTTCAAGATAGAAAAACACATTATCTTTTGGGGAATATAATTTTTATTCCAATTTATGCCCGGGAGCAAAAGTTATGCCCAAATAAGCATGAATTTGGGGAGACCGGGTAGCAATTTTTTTCTACAAAAACTTGAATTTTTTTGATTTTGTTTTTCTCGTAGATTGTATTTTTGCCTACATCTAAAGCTTTGGTTCATTCCATTTGGACTAGTTATGAGAAAGTTATGGGCAGTCTTTTTTTTTGAGCAATTTAAGCATCTTCTTGAAAAAACAACTTATAAACTTCATTTTTGAATGTACGTTTAACATTTTTCCAAAACAAATTGTTGGAAAGGGTGGAGTTTTCTTGCTAGAATAATCTCACCATTGGGATTGTTGTGTTTCAATTCCATTGCAGGGTTATTAACAATTTAAGTTTTTGTTCAATCTCTTACCTTCTTCCACCAATTTTTTTTAAAGAATGAAAATCAAATATTTTTTGTTTTAATGTTTTTCCAAAGATTCTCAACTCAATTCACCACCACAAAAGTTTAAACTTCCAAACTATGTGGAGCAAAAAATTTAAGCTAAAAAAGTTCAAAGTCAAATAATCTAATCATGCAAGGTGCAAAGAAGTTTGTTTTCTACACTTTAAACGCAAATATCTTACAATTTGTGCGGCCAAAGATTTTGAACTTTTTTGTACACATTCTTATACTAGTCTAATACAAGATCTTACAATGAGATATGCAAAATGACCAATTTTTGAACTTTTTACTCTTTGCCATAAAAATGACAGTTTTAAGTGTCTTTTGACAAGATAAAGGCCGCAGTCTTTTAGGGGTTAGTGCAAGCTAAACTGTCAAAACACTAATTTAGAAAAATTGGTGATAATCTATTTGAAAAACAATGTTTATGTTGACACTTAGTGTTGATAACACTATTAATATTGTTGATATTTAGTGTTAAAGTTTGTGATTAGTGTTCCCAACACTGAATATCATTATTAGTAGAGTGAGTGAGGATTAGACTAGGTAGTTCTGTACCTTAGGGGGTCGTGAGAGAAAAGTTGTCGTGGATAAATGTGATAATAGAAAGTTAGGGTTTTCATGATCATGAACAGCAATACAAAATAACCAAAAATAATAACAGTAAATTTAAGATCTGCTAGTTGGGGGATCAGAGAAAGTATGTGGGAATCAGCCTATTAGGTCATGGCGTGTGTCCTGGAGGTATCCCCTTGCCGGCACACAAGGGTTGACATTGTTTAAAGGTTCATGCTTTTGGAACTCTATGTATAGAAATGGGAATTTAGTGGCAAGGCTTTTCAAGTCCAATCCTGGTAGCTCCTTCATCCCTTGTCAAGTCAACCCACGGTTGAACCGTTTAGGAGTTCGGCAGTCTTTTATTGAGACCCGAAGTTCTGTAACCACCCCCACAAGGGGCCGAGATTTCATGGTTTTACAATGACCACTTTGACTAGTCCCCTTCACATAACATTGTTTGCCAATGCTGGAGGGCTCCCTTTTGCTCCCTGCACAAGCACAAGCTCCCAGCGCTACAGTTTTACTGTGTCGTAACTTCTTGTCCTCCTGTAGAGTTGGAACTTTGGCACCCCTCAACCTGTCAGGACCCAGCATTGTAGTTACTTCCCACTCATCAAGCCGAGCCACTCACATGGGCAGTGTTATAACTCAATTGCCTCCCAAGTATTTGGGAAGGTATATACCTCCACATGTAGGGGGATGAACTTGCTTGCTCAGCAATGTTTAGTCAAGGCCATGCTAAGGGTTCTTTTTTTGTTTTGGTCAGGGTAGACTGGTAGAGCAACCCGCACACAAGAATGTAAGCAGGTAAGAAAAATTTGGAAAAATTTGAAAAATTTTTGATAGAAGAAAATGTGTCCTAAACTATTGGTTCACAACAATTATAAATGTCCTAAACCATTATACAGTGACTCCATTATAGTTATTTAGGACATTTGTAGTCATTGTGAACTAGTCGCTGAGGATGTGGTTTTCTTCTAGTGAATCAACAATGTGTGCATATGTTTATCCATACAATTTACTAATACTGGGTATTTCCATTCAGATTTTGGCAAACTTGGTGTTTGATTGGGGAGAAATTTGGCATTTTCATTCACCTTTTCACCCAATTTTGCCTAGTGTGATGGTAGCTAATTTCAAATTGAGGTAAGATTTAGTTAAAAACTTTACCAAGAAAATGAACCCTCACCAAGCCACACCAAAAAACCTGGTATTTCAAAACATAGTTTAAAAAAAGACAAGTGGGTGCATTAATTTTTTGTGTAGAAATAGATTCCTTGAAGTTTTGCACTCGACTCTTTGGTTTGTTTTAAACCGACAATTTTATGTTTTTTTTGCAGATTATGATCTCCAACCTCTTGCCCTTGAATATTGGAAAGATTGTTTTGCATGGAGCTTTGAGCAAAGTGGTTGCACTCCAAGTTTTTAAAAACATTATCTACTCCTCCATCTGTTCCAAACCAATTGTTTTGGCTTGTGTGGCCCTCGTAATCTCGTATCAGTGTTCACAAGAGAGGATAAATACAAATCTAGGGATAGTTTATTCCACGAGCCTAGTCCCGTTGAAATCTCAAGATCTGATTGGTACTTGAAACACCCTACCGTCAAGTCTCAATTATAGCGCAAGTCCGTTGAGGTCATTTAACCCCTCAATGCCCAAGGGTGTTTGTCTGGTTTTGGAAGGCAATGATGAAATTTTTGAATTGTCCTTGTATGGTCATTAGTAAACATCAAAATAAAATGGTAATTGTAGAATTTTGAACTTCAAGGGTTCTAAATGATGCTACTCAAAAACAAAAAAATTAAAATGGTCTTGCGGATTTTATGATATTTGTCATTGAATGTGGATGCGTATGGATTTTTTTTGCTTTTTTTTGGAACTGTCCAAAACTTCTAATGTAAATTGGCACCTTTTGAATACAAAATTGGGAACAACCACTTAGTTTGCTTTAGTGTTTATTGTTCTTACTTGAAAACTCATGGCCCCCTTCCAAATCCATGCCCACATTTGCACAAATGAGCTTGCAACGCAACTGTCAAAGCAAGAGTGCCTAATACAAAGATTTTTTTTGCTTCAATTATTAACCAAAAACCATAATGAATGAAAGGAAAATCAAAGAGGAATGAATTTGAATTTCTATAATAAAGACATTCCAATAAGAATTAGTCCAAAAGCACTTTTAGATTTTGTTAAATGACAAAATCTCAGTAAAAGGGCCCTTACTGCCCAGGGGAGTGCCCAAGGGACATCTTAACTGTATTCTCAACTTGATGCCTGTATTTTCAATGTGACAGCTTGTCATAGGCTTTGTGATACTATTCATGACGCTATTTGGTATGCAAGAAGTATGCTTGCAGTTTACCTTCCACCAAAAACAATTGAAGTAAGGTAAAGATGAAATTAAAATTAAATGTTGAAGTTAATTTCAAAAATCAATTTTTTCAAAAAAAAAAAACCATAAAACAATCAAACATGTGCCTTCAACTGGGTTTCAAAGTTTCTTGATATTTTTTGAACACTCAAATTGAATGCCTTGGGCATGGAGGGGTTAAATAATCATTTTCAAACAGCAAGCGACTTTCATTTACAATTTTACATTGAAAATTTTGAAAACAATTTGAATTTTTTTGAAAATAAAAGAAAAAAGCCAAGAACCAAAGCTTAGAAACAAACGCGAAAAAAAAAGAGGAAAAGTGACTTCAAATTTGTCAACGCCCTTGCACTGCTATTGCAATTCCGGACAAACGCCACAAGAACACCACGCCGGTCGCCTCTTGCGCTGTCCTGCACCATCGCAGTCAACCTCACTTTCCCTTTAACCCGTAAAGGATCAGTGTCCCCTCCTGAGACAAATGGAATTTTGGGCATGTGCCTACAGCTAAACTGTTTTGTGTGATTTCTGAAATTTTTGTAGAAGATTGGGAATTCAAAGATCTTGAGCATCAAAAAAAATTCTTCATTTTGACATTCAATGAAGAAGTTATGCAAGAATTTATCAAAATTAGGGGAGGAGGGGCATTTTAGCATGACCTCTTCTTTGTAAGCGGGTGTTGACTCCCAAACAGGTCAACCCTTACGGGCACAAGGTGTGGACACTTGGGTAAAGGGAAGTGGAGTGTAAGGAGGTTGTCTTGGGGAACTCCCAACCCTCCATTCCTTTTGTCCCTTGTAAAATTTGGTACTTAACCCTTGAGCGCCCATGCCATTTTCACCAAAATTAAGGTTTTGGAAACCAACAACTTTGATGCATCATATCTCAATCAATCAGATGATTCACAAAAAGTGACCATTGAAAATAGTGGAACACCTACTTAGAAAATGGCTTGCAAATCTTGGGAAAAACTGACCATGGGCGATGGGAGATTATAACATTTGATCAAACACATGTGATGGCAAATTCTCATTTCTTGGTAGGTAGTTGCTATTTGATGATTTTTACAAAGTTCTATAAGCCCCTAGTTCATCTTAAATTTTGTGAGCAGCAAGATTAGATGTGAATGCACACACTTGTAAATTATTGAAGATTGCAATTCTTTAATTTTAAGTCAAGTTTTGTGGCTACAAATCACAATTGCACGGATAACAGTGACCGGCACAATCGGTGACAGTTGCCATAATGAGGGTCTAGAACATGCTTGAACCCTTGCCAATAACTTTCTTGCTACCACTAAGCTTACACAAGGAAGTTTGCAAGGGATATTGCCTTGTTGCAGCCTGTAAAACGCTACTTGCCACCACGCCTTGCATAGTGTTTCACCCAATCAAATCTCTTGCATCACTTGTACATCATTTGGATTTCCTTGCCATTACTCCATTGGCATTGACAACTTGAACGCCTTCATAATTGTAGTTTATAGCAAGATCAAAAAGTTAGATATAGTGCCTCATAACAAGGCTTTGAAATCATGGGGGGCAATATATGAGGCCCTAGGGCGTCCAAGGGTTATCCATTTGAGTGATTTGTGTATTATTTATTTACTTGATTTTTCCAAACTACAGTGGGCAAAGAGCCTTTGCCTTCTACCATTTAGATCACTGTAATTTAAATTTCTGAATTTGACATAAATCCTCCAATTATGCCTAGTGTACTTGCAAATTCTAGGACCTTCCAGCATTCAAAGATTTCTTGAAATATGTTTTATACCTCCAATTCATTTGAAAAATCTCCCACACATACCTAACATGGTCTTCTACATGGATAAAAGAAACCTCAACTTATTGTAGAATAATCTTTTTTACTATAAGAATGGTCAAAGGCTTCTAAAAATTTTGGGCAGCATGAAATAACTTTTTTTCTTCAATTCAAATGTTGATATCTCACTCCTCACCATCTAAAATGGCCTAATTTTTTTTGCCACAAGTACCTCCCATAGTCTAGGGCAAGATTCTGTAGTTGGATTTCCAAAAAACTTTTTGTCCTACCTTTCTACTCATTCCCCCAAAAGGCAATTTTCAATTACTTTCACAAAAAAAAGGGCTTGGTCAATTAGGGGTTAAACAATAATACTAGTAATAATAAGGCAACCCCCCATTTAACCATCCATTCACTCTGGCTTGCTCTTTTATATACAAACACAACCAAAATAAAAAAGAACTGACATATGCACACCCGTGGTTTGTTATATATACACCAAGGAGGTAAATTTTAGATATGTACCCTCAACAAGTTGAATTTTGGAAGATTATAATTTGCATTTGGATTTATAAACCTTGATTTAGTACAGAACTGCAAATGAGGATACAATTGAACAACATCTAATGATTTTTTTTAGTTTTCTTTTACAAAGAAGAATAAAAAGTAATAATTTGCCCCTAGTTAAGCTTTCCACTAGCTTATGCATTATTTAATTGTATTCTCCTTTGTGGTTCTAGACAAAATCAAGGTCTCTAAATCCAAATTTGAATTCAAATTTTTCAAATTCAACCTGCTGATGGTAATTATCTATAATTTACCCATTTGATGTACATATAAACAAACCATGGGTGTGCATATATCAATTCCCTTATAAAACCAAAAGTGTAGAACTCTGGAACCCTATCAGTTTGTAGGTGGTCAATTTTTAACTCATAAGGACAAACTTCCATGCTATGGGTTTCATAGAATGGGATAATTCAAAAGTGACAAACAATTTTACACTTACAAACTTGTTTGGATCTTTTTGGGTTTTGTGATTTTAGAGGAAACATGGGAATTTGCTCTAAATGCCCCTCCACAAACAAACTACAATCTCTATTGAATCCAAATATGACATACAAAATTTCTAAATTCAACTATCTTCTAGTGGTAAATTTCTAAACTCTTATTAGAAGTAAATTGAGTTATTATATATTAGTTATAAAAACAATGTATGCAGCGACTAAAAAATGTTTTGCAGTGACTTGTTTTAATAATTGTTTACTCATTATGGAAAAAAAAAGTTACTATTGGTTTTTCCAACCTAGCACCTCAAAACTAGTATCATTAGAGGAAATTTTTGTTGAAGTCAACATAAACTACATGACGTTTTCTTGTTTCTAAAAATGCAAAATTTTTTGTTGAACAACACAAACTTTTGCATTAGAAGCAAAAAAATGTCATGTAGTTTATGTTGACTTCAACAAAGTTTTGTTATACATGTGCAACAAGGTAAGTAGCTTGAATTGCGTCCCCTCTCTTGGAAAGTGTCCCATAGATAGCTCAAGAATGGATATAAGGTGGTTCTTGAATGGACCCTCCTTAGTCATAGAAGAAAAGGTGTACTCTATTGCAAGAGCCAATCATACTCCTTGATTTCACCTCATATCTTTACATGTTACATTTGAATAGTTTATGGGAAACCTAGAATCACATAAAAATTGCCATCTACAAAAAACTTTGAAAATTCATTGACAATTCCATAATGCTTCAAAAAGTATGAAAAAAACTGTGTTACATTTGGCATCCATTTCACTTTGTCTAATTTTTAGATAAAAGTCTTCTTGTCTCAAAATGCCCATGGAAAAGCAGATCAGCCCTTAACCCCTAAAGGACCATGGCCTTTATTTTGTCATAAGACACTCAAAACTGCCATCTCTATGGCAAAGAGTAAAAAAGTTTGAAAATCAGGCATTTTGCATATCTAACCATAGGATCTTGTGCTAGACTACTATAAGAATGTGTCATACAAAACTCAAGAACTTTGATAGCACAAATTGGAAGATATATGCATTTTAAAAGTAAAAAAAAAAACTTTTTTTGCACCATGCTTGACTAGATTTTTTAACTTTGAACATTTTTAACTTAACTTTTTTGCACCATGAAGTTTGGAGTTCTATTTTCGCATGGTGGGAAGTTGAGTTGGTAATCTTGGAAAAAAACAAAAAACAAAAAATACTTAATTTTCATTCTTTAAAAAAACATTAGGTAGAAGAAGGTATGAGATTGAAGAAAAACTTAAATTGCTAATAACCCTGCAATGGAATTGAAACGCAATAATCCCAATGGTGAGATTGTTCTAAAAAGCAAACTTCACCCTCTCCAACAAATTTTTTTTGAAAAAATGTTAAACTTGCATTCAAAAATAAAGTTATAAGTTATTTTTTCAAGAAGATGCTTGAGTTGCCCAAACAACTCAATTGTCCATAACTTTCTCATAACTAGTCCAAATGGAATGAATCAAAGCTTCAGATGTAGACAAAGATATAATCTATAAGAAAAAAAATTAAAGTTTTTTTTCGAGTTTTTATAAGAATTTTTTTTGCTACCCCTAGTCCCCAAATTTGTGCTTATTTGGGCATAACTTTTGCTCTCTAGCATCGTTTGGAATAAAATTGATATTCCCCAGAAGCTAATGTATTTTTCTATATTTTAAAAAAGTTTCAAAAAATTAGGACAAAAATTGAGGCCATAGGTACCTACTCGAAATCCCATTTGTCCCCTATAGGGACAATGGTCCTTTAGGGGTTAAAGTGTCGCTTTTTGAGCTACCAACTTTGTACCAAACAAACTAACCTCCATTCCATATCCATTCAACATTCATTCAAGGTCAACTACAAGAAATTGTGCCCAAATTGACATGTCCAAATTGACTAAATATGTCTAAAATGACAAAAAAAACTGTCAAATTGGACAATTTCTGTTGATTTAATTATGTTGATTTGGACATAATTTTGTCATTTTGGACAATTTTTCTTGTTGTGATCCATTCAGTGTTCATCCCAGATCCATTTAATGTTCATCCAATCCTTATTCGTCATTCATTCATCGTACAATACATGCTAGCTATAATTATGGGTCTGCAGCAGTTGCAGGAAACCTGGAAAGGCTGGAATCCCACCAGTCACCGCAGTGCTGGTACATCTGTTGACTTGCTCCATGACTCTGGACCAGTGGACCCGCAATTTTGGATTTAACACTTCTAAATGGAGTAAACTAAACTCAAAAATATTACATTACTGTTGTTACTATTATTTCGTTTTATTTTTGACATTAATGACCAACAATCAGTTGCAAAAAATAAAACAAAATAGAAATAATTATAACCTTGGCCAAAATAGGCATTAGGCCAGAGACGATGAGGATTGAGGACCAAACTGAATTTTTCTTCAAGCTTTTGGTCAAAGTAATCTCCCGAAGTTTGGTCAAAGTTGAGTTAGATTTAGCCACAACTGTAGACACTGCTTACAGTAGTAGGCATCTCCACCGGTGACTCCAACAGGCTCAAAGTGGATGAAAAGTATTGAGGCCCATGTGCAAAATTCTCTCAAAACACTTTGTTCTATTGTGTCTAGTAAGGGTCCTTCAAAACACTATTTGTCTTAAGTTTAGTAAACTTTATCTTATATATATTTTTTGATAAGTGGTCAACTGATTATTTATAAGGCGTGTTTGAGTGCAAGGTCACCTTTTTAAAAAACATGAGTGGAGATCAAGGGGCTTGAGGGCTGGCCAAAACATATGAAATTTTTTCAAAGAGCTTGGACCGGTGGAGATGGCAACCTAAATGCAATATTTAGTGTAGGTTTTGATAATTTTAGAAAAGTTAGAAGCATCCCAACTCCACTAATCCAGGGAAAAGTAGGAGTTGGTAGATAACCTATAGTCCTACACAAATTAAATGGAAAAAAACAGAAGAACTTGAATTCAACGTGTGATGCTTTGACATTCCCATTTGAGTAAGGGCATCTCTCGAGCTCGCTCAAAGTGGATGAAATGTGTCCAAGCCCCTCTCAAGCCTCTCTCAAACTCTCTTATTTAGCAAGTCTAGCAAGCCGCTCTTCAAGCTATTATTTATGCACTATTCACCCTAAGTTTAGTAAGCTTTATCCTCTACTTCCCTAGATAAGTGGTCAATTGCTTATTTATGGGGTGTATTGGAGTGTAAGGCCACCTTTTCAAAGAGCATGGGTGGAGATTGAGAGCCTTTAGGCCTTGCTAAACCAGATGAAAAATTTTGAGCGAGCCTGGACCGGTGGAGATGACCTAACACCAAGCAAATGCTGCCGCAACAATCATGTTTTTGACTTGCACCAAGTTTCTTCAATTCTTAGAAAAACTCAACCTTCGGAAGAATGAGAATCAGGGCTTTTTTTTTTGCACTATTCATGAATAGTAAATTGCAACATGCCCCCTCACGAGAGGAGAATTTCTAGAGGGACTCTTGTGCATAGGTCAGTAGCAAATCTAGAAAGTTGGAATCTGGCATATCAAAGCCAAAAAAAAAAAGCCTTGATGAGAATGATGCTCAGTAGCCGCTCTACCTTTATAGCAGACTTGGCAAAACACTTCATTATTTTAGTAATGAGGGGTAGTCACACCTTCTTCATGAATTAATTTTTTATGAATTTGGGAAGTTGTGGAGTTGAAATAGGAGTCAATGGGAGTTTTTCTCCATGGAAGAAGGTGTGATTCTCCTTTTGTGGACGGTGGAGAATGGAGAACGTGTATATCTGAAAAATGGTGATGCAATAAGAAAGCAAGTTGCATTCAAATACTCAAATTAGGTCTCCAAGTATAAAGGAGGTGAAAAACAAGAAGAGTAAGATGAAAAAGAGACATGCATTGGTAAAAACTTCACGTGCAAAAACCTCTTCATGTCCATAATTCACCTTTAGAGGTGAAAAAAAAACATCTCAATCTTTAAAGAATGGGCTCGCTACAAATCAAGGAAAGAGTGGCAAGTCCCCATTCTCTAAAGTTTAAGAATGGGGTGAAGAAGGTGTAACTGCCCCTATTGTAACGTGACAAATTAAGTAATTTATGTAAGCGGTGACCACACTAAATACAAATAAAATGTGATACAAGCACAAAGAGTTGGCAAGGCCGCTGATGCAAGTAAAACTTCAATAGAGAAACTGCAACTTTTTCCATTGGATTTTTCCGTCTTTCGTGGAAATGATATCACTAAAATCACACAGTTGGTCAGTTTGACCGAGCTATAGACCATCTCACGTCCCTCTCATTTGCATAAAGAACTACATTGCGTGTAAAGAGGTTGTGAGCTATTTTACAATAACAAAGGTGGTGCAAAGCACCATCATAATTTAAAGAGTACATATTACAAGGAACTCCTGTAATTGTTGAAGTCTAGGTAGCATGAAAATGATTGAATGTCTTCATTGCCTTTGCAGTTCAATTGTCAAACGTGGCAACCTCAAATGTGGAGTTGAAAACAAGAAACCTACAATCATCTAACTGGAGGCAATGTTGCATAATTGACATTTATCAATTTCTTACCATAAAACCTCAATACATGAGAGTATAGAGTCATTTTTGATGAACCTATAATCAACAATTGAAAATTTGTAGCTTGATTTGTACAATATCCAAAGATACACTCTATAATACTTGAGTACTTTTTCCACTTAGTATATTTTGTTGGAATTATAAGTTGGCCAAGCAACACATATTAGGACCTATGCAAGAAAGGTAGGAAATGGTCATAATCACCCATGTATATCTAGCCTACTCACCAACATGGGTGAATTTTGTTTAATTAGTATGAAAAAATGGCATGCCTCTTGCCTTATTTCAAGTAGGGTTATGCCCATGATCTTTTCACCACCCCTTAGATTAGCAATTTGACAACTAAGCCTCCATAAAGCAACATCCTACCCAAACTCTCTACTTGAGCTATGTGCTATCAAGATCTACTTGGAATTTTGTCCACTTGACTCACAACGTTGGAGATAATATCCAAGTGAAGTAATTTGCAATACAATGAATTAACCGGACCACAATAAAAATTGTGCCTCACAAATTCTAATGTTTCTTGAAATAGTGTGTGAGGTAGCAAGTAGCATTATCACTCTAGGGCATAGTAGGGCACAATAATTGAAATAAGTGTTGTAATATCCAAATAAGATAACATTGTGGTGAGTAATATCTAACAAAAAAATATTGGCTTGGTCTACACTAAGTAGTGCATCACGGTTGCCTTAACAATTAGGTTGCCCTACTCTAGAAATTAACCTTGTGTCTCATCACTTGGCCACTTAGAAGCGCATGCAATTCTTTCAATACTAGGATTTTACATGATTTACAACTTGGATGTTGCTAGTCTATCTTTCCGCAGCTTTATTGTTGTTGTCAAACCCTTTGAAAATTGTTTATTGCAATAATTAGTTATAAAAATTATTGTAGTATTAGTAAATATTTATATAAGTATACATATAGTGTAAAATGTTGAGAAATTAGTGTAGGGCAACCTAAATGAACTATTTAGTGCAGTGAGAAGAATAATGAGAAGAATAATACTAAAAGGAAGCTTCTTCTCACAAGTTCCTGTGATGCTAGTTCAACCCCTAAAGGTTTGTTGTTCCCTTGGGGGACAAATGGGATTTTGGGCACGTACCTATGGCTAAACTACTTTGTGTATTTTTTTGAAACTTTTATTGAAGGTGGGGAATTCCAAGATCTATGTCTGTTTATGGGTATCTAATTTTTTCTTCATTTTGACATTTAATGAAAAATTATGCAAGAATTTATCTAAACTAGGGGAGGAGGGGTAGTTTGGGCAAGACCTTTCCTTTATAAGTGGGAGTTGATTCCAAAAAGGGTCAACTCCTACAAGCACAAGGTGTAGACACTTGGGCAAAGATGAGTGGAGTGGAGTGGAGGGTGCCCATCTTGGGGGACTCCCAACCTCCATTCCTTTTGCCCCTTGTAAAATTTGGTTTGTGTACTTTGTTTTTTGATTTTGTTTCCAAGTTGTAGTGGGCTAGGAGTCCTTGCTTTTCACGGTTTCAATCAATGTAATTCAAATTTCTGAAATTTACATAAATCCTCTAATTTTGCCTAGTATATTGGCAAATTTAAGGAACTTCAAGCATTCAAAGATTTTTTGGAGTATGTTGTGCACTTCCCATTCATTTAAAAGTTCTCCCACACATGCCTAACTTGGTTTTCTACATGGAGAATTAAACCTCAACTTTGTGTAGAGCAATTTTTTTGCTATAGGAGCGGTCAAAGGCTTTTGAAATTTTTGGGCAAGAATGAAAAATGCTTTTTTTTCACTTTAGATGTCAATATCTCACTCCTCTTCATCTGAAATGAGCTGATTTTTTTCCAACAAGTACCTCTTATAATTTATGGAAAGATCCTACAATTGGATTTTCAAAAGAAACTTTTTTTCTACCTTTCTACTCATTGCCCTAGAAGTGACATTTTTAGTGACTTTTGCAGAAAAAAGAGCTTAGTCCTTTAGGGGTTAAGTGCCTTTTAACCTCTGAGCGCCCAACCCAAATTCATGCGGAGTTAGACCTCATTGCAAACAATTTGGCTCCGCAAGTTCAAAAACAACATCTAGAAGAGTCAGCTATTGATATTGCATGAGGCTTAGGGTTTGCAAATGTATGAAAAATTTGGTAAACATTCAGTGCAGGGATAAAAAGATTATAACAAGCAAATTCAACAAATTGTTAAATATGGAGAGGCTAGATTTGGGGAGCTAGGGTGCTCAAGGGTTAACATCTGCGGACCCTAAGCCTCATACAATATCAAATGCTGATTCTTCTAGATGTTGTTCTTGAACTTGTAACGTCAAATTGTTTGCAATTGCAATGAGGTCCAACTCGACATGAATTTGGGCTGGGAGCTCAAGTGTTTATCCCTAAGCGCACTAGCTCTTGAAATATGGCCTCTCTCAATTTAAGTTGGGGTTCCAATCAGCAAGATTGGGTGGTACTAGGAGTCCAAATGTACCAATGGTACAATTAGTGCATGTACTATTAAAGTGAGTGGGGTACATGGTTATGAAGATCTCATGCTCTGTCAAAGATGACTTGTGGATGGGAAAAAGTGGCTTTTGGAGCAGTTTAGGGCAACAACAAATACTAGGACTACACTAGAACCACTGTCAAATATCAGTGAGTTGTGTGCTTTTGTGGTCCACTTTAGCACCCTAAATCTTGCCAAAAAACTTTGAAAATTGGAGGGTAGGTAGATGTCCTATTTTCAAACCATGGTACAAAATTTCATAGCGTTATTTTGTTTGATTAGGATAAAACAAGGCAAGAATTGTGTCACACATCCATAAATTTGGGCATATAACCAGTCTTCAACTTGCCTTTGACCATTATAATAGTGGAAATAGCACGGTCAAAGTTCTCCAAATTTTAAGATTGTCTCTAGGCTCAAGGTAACCACCCCTTTCAAGGGTTCATATGCATGGATTTTATTTTTGCACAAACCATAGGGTTTTGATTGCCTCAAGGTCCTCTAATGCACTGATTCTGAGCTGGGCGCTCAAGGATTAACCCCTAAATGCCTGAGGCACCAAATTTTGGTGTCGGCAATACTCTAAAATTCAATAAACCTAACTAAGCTGCTATTTTTAGTAGTTTATATTCTGGATTTATTCTTTGTGAAGTCTAGTTTTAGGATCAGAAATCTGATTTTGAAAATGATTGATTAGGAGTTTTCTATTCAAACTTTTGTGCAAGGGTCTTGACTTTCTCTAGTGTTGAGAGCTCTTGGAAATGAGCCTCAAGTACACTAGATCTTGAAGAAAAGTTTACACTAAAAATTTATTTGATAAAATTGTAGAAGAGATTTTGAAAACTATAAAGTGATTGGAGTTATAAATATTATTTCCTTTAACCTTATATTTTTTTGGCGACCATTTTTTAAGATCCAACATGTGAAAAGAGGATTCAAAGGCTTCAAGTTGTTTTTGTAGTTTTAACACCCTTATGATCAAACATAATAATCTTTCAATCTATAAGTGATATTGTTGTGTTTTCTTTTCCTATGCAACCTTCAACATATCTAGTTTGAATTTGTACGGTTACAATGTAAAAGAACTTGATCCAGCTTATTAAAATATTGCCTTTTTGTTTAGTTTGAAGCAAATTCCTAAAAGCTCAAAAAGGCTTCATGCATTTTGGGGTTAACCCTTGAGCACCCAAGAGACATTATAATGTCTCTCAAAAAGCTGGGTCAACTCAAATTTGACCGATATAATCTCATTGCACGTTTGGTGAAATCACTTCCAATCTAGTCCAACATGACGGAGACGCTTTCCATTAACAATTCATATGGTCAGATCTTGTGGATCGTATTTTTCAATCCACGGGGACACTTTGATTGCATACAAGTGAAGCTTTTTTTCATTTCAACTCTGGGCGCTCAGGGGTTAAGTGTACATTTCAAGTGGAACTTCAGTACAGTTTGAGTGGGCATTGGACACGCTCGTATTATAAGCAAGATTGACTTGGGGTTAGTCCCAATGATTCGTACATTCGGTAACCAGAGGTTAATTAAAGACCACCCCTCCCAATTAGGAAAGCCACTGGCTGACAGGTCAGCAGTCCCCACGTCGCGGAAGAGGCGGGGCGGTGTCTGCAGTCAACCCTTTCCCCTGGCACTTCGTCGTCGCCCAAGACTGCCTGGCCCTGGCCATGCCTGCCTCTGCGCAGGAAGAGAGTCGTAGACTTGGACGATCACGCATCCCGCACCCCGCACTTGAGCCTAGATTTGCGCCCTCGCTGCTTTCCCGCACCAGCGCCTCGCATTCTGATAAAGAGGGGGTATGTTAGTAGTAGGACCGGCATCTCTCTCACAGACTCTCACAGCATCATAACCTCCTCCGCCCTCCCCTGCGGATCTTTCTTTCGTTCTTCCGCGTCAACTCTGCGTCCCTCAAGTCGTGCGTGCTCCCCCCAGGGTGTATCTGTTTCGAGTCTGTAGGGTCCAGCCGTCTCTCGCAGAACTTGCACTTGGGGTTCGCGGTTGGTGAGATTGTAGTTTTTGGAGTGGTGCGCGCTTTCAATTGTGCGCGCGTGTTTTTTTACTCACTCTGGAGCTCTCTCTGTCTTCTCTCGTCGTGCTTGGTTTACCGTTCCGCGTCGGTTGGTGAGATTCTTGGTGGCAGATGAGCAGCAGGGTTAGACTCTTGTGATGAGAGTTCCGCGCATGTCTGCAGGTAGGCGATCGATCCCCAGCCGGTTTGATGATTATTTTGCTCAATTAATTTGATCTGAGAGTGGTCGTTTTCTTGAATAACCCAATTGTCGAGTGAGTGTGCTCCGTTGGACCGCGGAGGTTTTTTGTGGCTTGGAAAAAAACATTAGTTTAAGGTCCATTGTGTGTTCGCAGTCTTTTATGCAGAGAGAGAGAGAGAGAGAGAGAGAGACCAGGGTACGTCGAACAGCTCTGTTTGCTCACCTGGCGTGTTGTGCCAAGGTTATTTTCCTGAGTAACTTCTCATCGTAGGAATACATACAATACATGATTTCCGTTTGATTGCAAATCATGTTTCCAAGTCTGGAAGAGCGCTTTTGAAAAGATCTAAACAGAGGCATAGAATGATATGAAAAGAATGCTATTAATAAGCCCGTCGTGTGAGTGATGAGCTGCTGATGTTAATGTTGCTACTCGTGTTTGCAGATGCATTTTACGTTAGTAGTATCAAGGTCGGGATATGTAACAGTCACAGCGAAATCAGTCTTGTTGAACGCCGAGCATGAAGAAGACACGCCGATGAGGGCAAGAGAGAAAGAGTGGTCGGATTGAAACCCCGTATTTCTGGCAGGCAGATCGAGTAGCTGCTCTAGGTTTGCAAGGATGGGCGCCATGGAGGTGTTAGATTACAACGTGACGTTGGGGAAGAGGGACAGAGACTTCGAAGTGAAGGAAGCGGCCAGGATGGGGATAGAGAACGCGCGCATGCTGCTTCAGTCGTTGACACAGATGCAGCCCCCGGTGGTGGACGAGGAATGCGACGTCATGGCCGGAGCCGCCATATCCAAGTTCCAGAAGGTGGTGTCGCTGCTCAGCCGCACTGGCCACGCGCGGTTTCGAAGGAGAACGCGTGACGCCACTGTCGCGGGCTACGCAGGCGTTTTTTTGGAAAGCTCCAATTTTTTCACGGACGATGTGTCACCGGAGACGAGAGACCGTGTGGTGTCCTCCGGCTATGCCAGCCCGTCGCCGTTCACGCCAGCCTCGTCGAAACCCCCGCCATCGCCAGAACTTCAACGGATCCTCTACCAGGTGACACTTAAACCTCTTTCCTCGGTCCTACCGTCTTTCACGATACTATAGCTCGCTTGAATGTGTGCTTCAGTTATCGAAGTGCGCAGGATGTTATGACTGACTCCCATACCCGGTTTTTCGTCAGGTTTTTCCGCCAAGCTCACCGTCGTCACCGTCAACCTCCATGCTGAGCGCTCCCACACACAGCGTCATCCACCCTACGGCCAAACCGCATCACCTGCTCCATAGCTCACAACATCAACAACAACAACAACAACAACAACAACAGCAACAACAACAAGGCATTCCGGAGCACATGCTGAGGCCTCTATCGGCGACGTATCGGCCGTCCCTGCCACCCAACCCGTTCAGAAAAGACGAGAGCGCTGCGTCCAAGGAGAAGCTCAGCCCTGATAGCTCCCTGAGCTCTGGCCCTCCGCAATCCGCGACAACGGTGTCGTTCTCGACGATGAGCAGCCAGCAGAACACAAAATCAGTGGAGCAGCCGCTGTCGTCGTTGCCCCCGCGCCAGCTGGGCACGAATTCTCGGAAGAAGTGCTCCGGCAAGTCGGACGAGAATGGCGCCACATGCGCGTCCCTCGGGCGATGCCACTGCTCCAAACGCAGGTAATTATTCATTCCATGGGGGATCCGCAGCCCGTTCTCATCGCTTTTCAAGTACTTTGAAAAATACTGCTTTTGCTGTGACGGACTTTCCGAAGCGTGTGGGAAAATTTTCCATTTTCTGAAGGTGAATTCGCTTGACAGGAAACTGCGATTGAAGAGGACCATTCAAGTGAGAGCTATCAGCAGCAAGCTAGCTGACATCCCCCCTGATGATTATTCATGGCGCAAGTATGGGCAGAAGCCTATCAAGGGCTCACCCCACCCAAGGTAATTTTTCCTAACCCGATGCTTGTCACACTGGTTATGGAACTAGTAGATCCCTATTCAATAAATCTCAGCAGATTCCAAAACCCAACAACACCATACCGGGGAATGCTTTATCCCCTGAGCGGGGATCCGTGAGCCATGAGCTTCGATTTTTTTGTCAAAATATTCAATTTCACCTGTAATTATGTATATAGGGCCCTATAATTGTGCACTTTAAACTTTCTTCTCTTGAAAAAATTGCCACTTAAAAAAAGTTTTTCCATTGATTCTGAGCTCAGAATTGGTTCCCGTTGACAGAAATCTTGTCTCATTGCTCATGGCTCACTGTTTTATGCTCACAAAATAGCAAGGCAAGGAAGAAGGGCTAACATTATGAGCTCTAATTCGACTTGGTTCGGAAACCTCTCAGTATGATCTAAATAGCATGTTCATCCCTCCAAGTTAAGCATACCCACGCTTGGTCGTGGATGAAAAAGATGCAAATTAGGGTTTCCGATCTAGGTAGTGTTACTATTCAAAGTGGTTGCTGTTGTCTTACTGGTTTGGAATTCTTGGTGCTGTGCAGAGGGTACTACAAATGCAGCAGCATAAGAGGGTGCCCAGCCAGGAAACACGTCGAGCGCTCCATGGAAGACTCCACCATGTTGACTGTCACGTACGAAGGCGAACACAACCACCCGCAGTCGTCCTCCGCTAATGCGGGGCTGGCAGTGCAGTCGTAATGTACAAGGCTCCTAGTGTATATATATGTCACCGTCTGCTCAATAGGACCGGAGAGTCTCCGGGTACTCGTGTTCTCTGCCTTTCATGCGCCGAGTAGTTTGTACCCATTTTGTACTCCAATTTTTTGTAAAGATACCCATCTAGGCCCACGTTCTTCACCATTTATTTTATTCTGTGTGAAGTAGCCTCAATTATACCAGCACTTGACCTGACAAGTTTGTGAAAGTTTGACTCGTCATGGTCTGCCAACCATGGCTGAGTAGCTTGAATACTGCCTCTTCTGACTTCACTGGGGGGCAGTGAAGCTACGTAGATGCCTGCATGTGAGACCTGTGATTTGTCCAATTCTGCAGGAGTAATCATACGTCGGCAGTCGGCACTAGTGATCCCATGTGTGGTTATTGCCATTAGGTTAAAACATTGGTAACTGTGTTACAAAATACAAATTTAATATAAATGTTCATATGGTTCGTGTAGCTAAAGAGAGATTTTGTAGAAGTTTTGCTAGATTTCGCCTTTTATTTGGGAACACTGACACTGTTTGCTTCATGGTGGTCTACTACCTATCGTAAATTATCTATGAAACGAGTGGGAGTTCTATCCTGACCCTTGAATAGATACTATTAGATGAAAATTTGACGATATGTGTGTATAGTAATGAAGAAACGGTGTTAATTTTAACCCTTAAAGGACGGATGGATCACCGTGGCTTGCCCTGTCTGTAGCATTCTACAGTGTTTTGCACATGGGCAGCAGTAATATTGCTTCAAAAAGTTGGAAAAGTCAACAGTGCATGGTGCCCTCATGAAAATTGCAAGAAGGGTAGCTTGGAAGCTAACACCATGTTTCTGAATCTTATCACAATTTGGGTTACAAAAAAAATGAATGCATCTCAAGAGATAATTTTTTATCTTCCACAATAGACCATTTGTTTATGATCACTTCTAAAAAAAATCAGATGAAAAACAATTTTTTTTTTATTCACAGAATCTTTTGGGACGTTTTTGTCCTCCTCGACGTTTAGGGGTTAAAGAGAGCCTCGTAGGAAGGGGAATGTAGGTTCGGACGGCAAAATAAAATACTTTGTTTGAGAAGAATTCAGTCTTAAGATCTTCAGTTTTTTGCAAGTTTTCTTTATTCTTCCCATTTCTACGTGAATCGATTCAGAGTGTTGCACAAACAAATCATGAAAAGCATTGACTGATGAAGTTAGTTGCATCGTTGAAAAACAGACGATAGTTCATTTTTTCATTGGATATGAATGCATTTCATCCATTTTTTGTAGCTCCACTTATTAGCTCTAGGAAACTTTTGTTGTCCATCCACTGGATGGTGGCTCTCTTATGGGTTAAAGAACTAACTTCAATCTCATATTGGAAATTTAGGTAGTATATAATTGTATCTCATAAACTTCAAATTTTGATCAACGAAGGAATTTTTATAAACAATTTGAAAGTGTTGTTGAAACTAGATCATGGAAAATTGTTTGTTTGCTTGGTAGTTTAGCTTGAATGTGAAAGAGAGAAGCATTTGGAAGATTAAGTCTTGAATTTTTTAGCAGCACACGAGAAAATCAATGTTAAAATACACAATACATATCCCTCAATTTCAACTTTGCTTAGTGTGGCGTGGTGGGGGACTTTTGAGTTATCAGGTTCACATAAAAGAATTTTTTGTTATATTTTCTTCGAGAAAGGAACACCAAATTCAAAAGAAACCATTTAGAATACATAGTTGGCCATATTATCATAGTAAGAACATACACTAAGAAAATAAAAGCTTGGGGTCGATAAATGAGCTCAGGTGGCTAAAAATACTGCTAAATGCGCTAATTTTTCTTAAAAAAAATTAACACTGATATTCACATTTATTGTAGCAATAAAAAAACTTAGTAAATTTCTGAAAACTATGGTCAAAGGGTTGGTGGGTTGTGACCTGTAGGTCTTGGTCAATGATGCCAACCCCACAAGCTCTCTGAAACTACTGTCACAGAAATCCAATAATTTTCTAACAGGGGAATTTTGTCCAGTGTACCCCAAGTGCAGTTGGTGCTCCAGTATGTACTGGTGAGTGGTGAGTGGTCATTTAAGTACTCAGTCATACTTGTTACATTTGTGCAATTTCACCCATAGGAAAAATAATTGGTGAAGGAACACTCAATGCAATTGGTGCCTAATGTTTTTCCCATCGTAGGTACTTGCCTAACGTGCACGTTGTTAGTTTGAATGATAGCGGTCTATCTACTCTAATTTACAAATTTTGTTGAAGTTTTAACGCTATAAAATATACTTGCCTTTGTTTTTTCATTAATCTAATAGTACCAATGCTAGATAACATTATGTAAAGGTTTACAACAAGGAATTAGAAAAGATTATGAAGTTGTTTAGTTGTTCATGAATAGATCTTGACTTGGTAAATTATAACCTCACAATCAACAAGCACTAGAAGAAAAACGGCAATAAACAACTAAGTCACTTAGTTGTTGTGCAGTTATTGTGACCATACAACAACTATGACTTGACTACATATGGTCACAATAACTGCATAACAACTAAGTGACTTAATTGTAGAGGACATGTTTTTCTTCTGCTTAAGCAAAACCTCAAATCCATAGTCATCTAGATCTTTTTGGAGTGTTGCATTCATGAGCATGAAATTCTTCAAACTTGTCATTTCAACAAACACAAGTGTATCTTGCATGTGCTTTGCACTGTCTCACTCTAATTTTTTGGTGGCTTTTTAGGTAACTTTTCACCTTAAGTTTCCCTATTTTTTCCTCTCCCTCTCCCCTTTTTGAATTTCAAATCTCGGGTGATTAACAAAGACCCAATGCTTGGCACATAATGCTTTTTAATAAAGAGTTTTGAACGTTTGGTATTAATAACAGATTTTGAAATTTATGTGACATACATGCACTTGAGGGTTAATAATGTAGATGACCGTGTTTCTTAAACCTTGTCATTTTAACAAATGTGACCATGTTTGCTTTTATGAAAACTTTTAGCAAATTAAGGGCCTCCTTCCATATGAGGGGGTGATTGGTAGAGCTCGCCAATAATTGGTTGGACGGGATTCCAAAAAACTAGGACTCCATTTAACCAATTATCGGTGAGCTACAATGAGCTTCACCAACCACCCCCTCACATGGAATGAGACCCTCATACAAAGGAGTTTAACTTGTAAAAATACCAAGACTTTTTTTTTTTTTAAATTTAATTTTTTTGAATTTTGAATTTGAATTTATATTTATTTATATATTTATTTGCCAAAAATTGCACTCTTGATAGCAAAATTATTTTAAGAAATTAACAACTTTTCCAAACCTATACTTCAATTGCTTTTGAATGAGAGTTGAATGAACAATGAATCCATCTAGTAGAATGAAGGCAATGCTATTTTAAAATTGTAACTCTCTTTTAACCCCTAGAGGACCACAGGGATGATTTTCATCCCCACTCATACACAAGGGGCTATATATCCACAGTGACCCCACGCTAAAGGATTAAGGGATTGAGAAAATGTGAGTTTAGTTTTTTCCTTACAGACAAATTCAAGAGTTGCACAAAATAGTGAAGAAATATTCCACCCTAATTTCAATTAACCCCTAAAGGACTGTTGTCCCTTTGGGGGACAGGTGGGAGTTCAGGCATGTATCTTTGGATAAGCTACTTTGTGTGATTTTCTGAAACTTTTATTGAAGGTGGGGAATTCAAAAATCTACGCAGGCATCTAATTTTTTCCTCATTCTGACAATTATTGAAGAAGTTATGCATGAAAATTTGAAAAGCAAGGAAGGATTGCTAGCCCGAGCAGCCCAAAAACTTCTTTGAAAACTAATTTTTTTAAAATTAAAATTTGAAATTGGTTCTTTAGATTTTTTTTCATGGGTGAGAAGCTTTGAATCATTCAATTTCAATCAATGACATGAAAGTTATGAGGAGTTTTTGTTTGCGGGCAGTTATGGATTCTCTACTCTAAAGTAAACTTTGAAGTCCTTTATTTTACTCAACATTATTTTGGAAAAAAAATTAAACTTAAGTAAGTAAATTGTTTATCACAACATTTTGACTATTAGGATTTGCATTATTCATTTTAATAATTAAATTCTTAACAATTTAGTGATTTGACTCATTCTTTATTATTTTTTTTATTGATTTTTCCCATGTGTTGTGTAGTTCCAATTGATTTGAAAATTCTCCCACACACAGCTAACTTGATCTCCTACATGGGAAAAATAAAGTGCAAAGTTGCGTAGAGCAATTATTTTCATGTAAGAATGGTGAAAGGCTTCTGAAATTTTGCGGCGGCATGAAAAAAACTTTTCTTTTCACTTTAGATGTAAATATCTTACTCATGTCCATCTGGAATGACCTAGTTTTTTTCCCGCAAGTACCTAATCCAGTCTAGGGCAAGATCCTATGGTTGGATTTTCCAAATTTTCAAAAAAAATTATCTTCTTACTAACCCCCCAAAAGTGGCAGTTTTGAGTGATTTTCAATGAAAAAATGGCTCAGTCCTTTAGGATTTAACCCTTAAACAACAAGGTGTGCCACTGTGGCCAACACGAGGCTATTTTCCTATATTTGGAGACCTTCGCAAGCCTAATTTGCCTCAAAACTTTCACAATCTTGTATTTGCGCCTTTGCCAATCGTCCGAGGTACTTTGCAATGGCAGGCGTTGTTTGCTAAGCAATCTGGAACTGTTTGTATGCGTTTTTGGCTACAAATACGTATCGATGGGGAGTTTTGTCAAGCCTAGAGGAAGGTGGGATTTTGGTCGCGGACGTGGCGAGCTGGTTCTCCAAGCTGGCATTAGGGTTGGCAGGAGGGTTCAATTATGGTTGTTGGCATTTGAGGTAGTGGCAGGGATTAGGGGGGGGGGGTCTTCAATTCAGAATTGCAGTTGACAATAGTTGTGAGGAGTGGCGCTTGGTTGTTCTCCTTGCGGTACAAGTAGTAGGGGCACAATTTCTGGCGGTGGAAGTAAGAATGCAATCATGTTTGGGAGTAATGGCATTCGCTTTGTTGACAGATTCTTGCGGTTTGCACTTTCATTGATTTCAAGGAGTGAGTATGCTGCTCATTTTTTGATGTCTGCTTTGGATCTATTGTTGCCCTTGCTGCCTATTTTGGAAGGAGGGGCAGAGGTTTTGTATCGGTGGGCACAAGAGCGTGGTGCTCTGGATTCGTAAGCTCGCCTTATTACTCGCTTCATCTGCCTTGAGTGGATGCTTTGGCAGAAGTTACCACCTCGCAAGTCTCGCGCGTCGGGGAGCACAGACCCGCAATGGTATAAGTTTCTCTTCAAGAGGCACATCTAAGGAGTTCTTGGGTGGACGGAACACCTCAAAGAAGGAGACCCTTGGGGTTTTAGTAATCAGGTCAATTGGCTTATTTGTCACAGTTTTTTCTAGACAACCCCAGTCCATCCAATGGGGCGGATGCGGAAGGAGGCCAGGAATGCGGCACTCTCACGGCAAGGGATTCACTTGCTAAGCACGCAAGCACCCCTTTGGCAACGGCTATTCAATGTTGGGGAGCTGGAGGGGGGGGGGCTCAGCAACGGCCACGATTGGGTCGATTGTTGCGTGGAGGACCCTGTCTTGAATTTCAACCTGCCGGAACAGATAGCATAGTCCGAGGTATTCAAAATGCTAACTACAATTCAGAGACCTAGCAACAGCTCCTTGCAACAGAATCTGGAACAAGAGAATCTTGTTGCCTTGATGGGCCTCCCCCTTCCGGCATAGAGTCAAGAAGAAGGTTACCTCCTAGCATCACCAAGCGCAATCCAACACCAGAATCACATGGATCCAAAACACGTAGAGGTGTCAAGTGCAAAAGGGGGGGGGGAGATTGCGGGAATTGAATCCGCTCGGGGATCTAGTCTGCCTTCACGTGGCAGTAGGGGACGGGGACGGGGACGGGGATGGGGACAAGGACGGGGGCGGGGGCGGGCCGTGGTCGAAGTGCTTCCCGTGGTAGGGGAACACGTAGCAAAGGCCCCGATTACGCTAGCATTGCTGGGACAGTCTTTCAGGAACAGCGTAACATGGAAGGGCCACATATTTTGACTAAAGTGCATCGACTCCTAGTGAAGCGTCATGGTGGAGGGAACCAATAAGGGTGGCCACACACTAGGGAAGGAGTTCCTGCTTGAAGAGGTTTGGGCCAAGGAAGACTTGCAGCCCTGGCTAGGTGGATTCCCCTAGGTATCTCAACAATCCGCTCTAGTCCCATCCAGCTGCGCTCCACAACATCATGCATATTGAATCTGAGGTAACTTCAACTTTCCCTTCTTCTTTTCAATGTCAGTGCATATTTCCCTTCTTTGGGATAATTTCCCTTTCAATGTGGACGCTAAGGTTGAGGGTAGGGATGCAAGTCAATGACAAATTCTCCTTGTAATGCTCATCATTACTTGTAGTGACATGCTCTGCTTCAGTAGTCATTATCTGAGTTTGTAGTTTCAACACTGAAATTGAAACTTGAGAGCCATGTCCTGATCTAGCAATCTCTCTCCCTCTACTAGTACATCCATTGCATTACTTTGTACAATGGTGTCAGGGCATAGGATTCCCAGAGAAATTCAATTAGAGCGTGGCAATGTGGGGGGGGAGCTATTACAGTCTGGTGAACATCCTCTAAACTTGCCAAATTTAGTAGGATTGCTAATAAATATTTCTAGTAGCTAAAAAAACGTAAGCTTTCTAGTGGTAAATTTGAAAACTTTAGCTATTCAGCAGTGTTTTCAGCCACTTTCTCTAAAATTAAAAATCATATTTGGGATCACTAGGTCTAATTGTTGAGGATTCTTGACGGCTGGGTTCATGTCTATCCTTCTCCGTATGTCTATTTAGACGCCCCTATGTTGTCTAGCATTCCTCATTTTGTCCATTATGTGCAAGAGCAATCCGCATCAACGACTTTCGTGACGACGGGGCACACGCAATTCCACACCCTCCTCACTGCATTACTTGACCTACTGCGTTCTCCTTGAACTTTGTGTATTCTCCAATTCCTAGTCACTGCTAGACTGTACTATACTTCTTGGTACAAATATGTAATAAGTTTTTGTGTTCTGGAGTGTGTGCAGGGTCGTCAAAGCTACAACTGCGGTGCACATTGACAACAGCGGTGACAACAGTTTCCCAGATAGCATCCCCATTGACAACACTGGCACAATCGACTTTGGTTTCATTACACCCCCAAGATCACCTTCAAATGGACTTTGCGGCCTATTTGCTCCACCAACGCTCAGCGCACCATCTGCTTCCGCGGTGTGCCAATTCTTCCTGCTTGATTTCACTCCAAGGATACCAGCCGTTCTGATTTCCGCACGTCGAAGTCCGGATGAGTATCGATCCTGGGAACACAACTATGGCAAGTGCATGTGTCCATACGCTCTGGAGGCGATGTCCGCTAGGTTAAGGGCAACCGCCGAGGGCCAGCCCGTACCAAGGACTGTTGCTGGGCAAGGACGGCAGCAGATCGACCCGCGAGCGTGGCCTGACAAGGTTCATGTGCTCGTCAAGTAAGTTGCACTGGGTTACAACCCAGCTGCATGGGGAGATTTGCTACATTTTTGAGGCAAGGTCATCTAGTGTTATTACCACAACGTCACTAGTTTGCCTATGTTTACAATTAACTTTGGAAGGTCGATTGGTGGAAGGGAGCACCCTGTTAGTGGGACAAAGTGGGTCAATTTGGTCATTGACATAGCATCAATGCAGCGCACCTTGAGTTACAAAGACTGCACCAATGACCCTGATGAGGGGGCCACTCCCCCATCACTTCTTCTACCAAATATTACTGACAGTGACAACACCTTGTCAGATCCAAGTGACATCGACTGGCGCGGCGAGTACGTGGACTTCCAGGGCACTAATAGTGTGGACATGCCTTCTTCACCTGAAGGCTCCTTCGAGGAGATTTCAATGTCTGAACTGGGATTATGCAGCCAATTAGAAGATACCTCAATATAGGCATTTGAGGACAAGTGGAGTGACAATCAATGGCAAGAGCTGGTGCTGGAGCTGGCTGGCAAACGTGCTTTTCATGGACTGCCACTTGGAACGACTGGTATACATTGATTGATGCCGGCAAGACCTATCAACTATTTCATGCAGTATTGGCCCCGTCATTTGCTATAGCCAATTGTCCAAGAAACCAACAGGTATTACATAATGCCTCTATTTTGCTGCATTCACTTTTGTATTGATGCACGTCATTTTGAACATACATTGCTTGTTGTCAAACACGTTCAATGCCTGCACTTGTAGTTTGTGGGGGTCTTCAATGTCTAGGAAGTCCTCGACGAAGTTTTCCTACAACATTATCTTAGTCCAAAATGCTCTTTTTCTACAACGTGACAAGCGCGTTACTACACTTTTTGTTGTATTGGCTTAGGATATACTACAACGTTAGCTCTGTCTCCGGGGAAATTATACAGCCTCAGTGCGTGTCAAACATTGCAACACCGGTCCTCTCAAGAACTCAGCTCTCCTAGGACCTAAATAGGAACGGAGGCTTGTCCCGTAGGTGCTCAATCATGGTTTACAACGACAATTCAGGTGTTGCTATTTGTATGTGTGTAGAGGCGTGCATCAAACCCTCCCAAAAGTGGTAGGGTGAGTCCGCTGATGTATCTACTATTGGGAGATTCCACCACTCAGACAAATAGGATGGTCTTTGCTACATTTTGCATCTGCCATAAAAAGGCGTGCCTTTTTATTTTGTTTGAGTACCTTGTTGATTCCTGTCCCTCTCTCCTAGCTTTGGGATTCTAGTACTTGAAATGTATACCTGGACTTAGGGGGTTATCATGGCTACAATTGTAGGTCTCTGTTGCCTGGGTTGCACGTTAGCCTTGAAATTGCTCCCTGCCACGTCGACTTGTCTTCTCCACTCTTGAAAACTATAACCAGTCGTAGTTCGTTCTGACAATTGTGGACATGAGATTTGTTTTGCTATTCTTGCGGTGGTACTACTATGATACGTGTTTGTTTGGTACTTTTGTTACTGACCATGGAAAGTTGCTAATGTTTTCCACAATATACTTGGTAGCTTTTGTAATTGGGGCAGTGCTCTTTGTTTTGCAGTTATACAAAACAACCTTGTCACAAGTTCCCACATTTGACAAACTGACACTGTGATTGGGTTGATATAACGGAGGAGTTGCTGTACTAGTTTGGGGTGCTTATGCTGATGGAATTGAAGACAGTATCCCATCAGCAATTGTATTGGGACATCTGTCCATATTACAATTGCCCAATAATATCCTTTTTCATGAACAAGGACCGATTTGAGACTATCTTGCGTTGCATCCACCTGGTGAACAACTAGAACATTCTGTCCAATGCTAGCCACCCGAGGTATGGCAAGATCGGCAAGGTCCGTGCCTTAGTAGAGAACTTTGTGCAAATCAGTCAGTCACTGTATAACAACAAAGTAGTTATTACATTTGATGAGATTATGGTATCGTACAAGGGGCTTTACTATGGAATATGAGAGTACATGAAGTCCAAGCCCATTTGCTTTGGGATAAAGTTGTGGGTGCTTGCATTGAGCCAATCACAGTATGTGTCTGAATTGTCCTTGTTTTTCCCCCTTCCTCTTTCAATTGCTACGTATGTTACTTCTTGTGCAAAGAAACGTGGCTATGCGGTAAATAGACTCTGCTGCTGCTCTTCTTCTATAAGAATACGGCACACTGTTGTTACTTTACAATATGTATGCCACCTTGGACCACTGGTATTGTATGACATCAACGGTAGTTGTGGCTATTTTGTTGAACTATACTGTAATATGTAATAAATGCAATTAGAACTTGGATGATCGTGTACTAGAATTGCCCTGTACTCACTGCTGGGATGGCATCCCTCACTACTGTTGCATTTCTTCTGCGCTTTGGAGCCGCGCGTTGTTGCCGTGTAGTTCTTGCCATTGGCACCTTGCCTTCCCGACATTTGCCAGGCTCTTACCACAACATGGCCGCCCGTCCCCTTAGTCATTGGTGCTGGTCCCACTACGCATACCAAAGGAGGCGCGAGGACTCCTTATTCTCGCCTTGGGTCGCATCAAGCAGTGGTCGCGCCGAGATGTGTAGTAGTGCTGCTGGCAAAGTAGTCTTGTGTCTAATGGCTGCACTGGTGGTGCTAATAAAGCCGGTGTGTAATCCGCGAGGTCTGGGTGGAACACGCGTAGGAAATATCGATGCGTCGATGCCGCATGGGGGGGGGGGGCTGGTCGCGCCGCATCAAGGAGGCGGGTTGTGCCCCATTGAGAGGGCCTGTCGCGCCACTTCGAGAGGGCGGGTCATGCCGCGTTGAGAAGGCAAGTCGCATCGTGTCGAGGAGGCGAGTCCTGCCGCGTTGAGGGGGGGGGGCTGGTCGCATTGTGTTGGGGACTGCTTGAGCCGCGCCGGTGTCGCGGGCTGTGACACGTCTAGCCATTGCTCTTGCCTTGATGCTCTGGTGGTGATACATGTCAAATTGCAACTTACAGGCTTGATACTTGCGGCCCGGTGTAGTGCCTTGACTCTGCTTATGCAGTTGTCCCTGTTGGAGCTAGGTACGGCAGTTGCCTCTTTTGCGCCGCTTCCCTTGTTATGGTCGAGACTGCATGATAATTTGTCTGTTGAAATTACCATTTGATCCATGTATCACTGATGGCAGCGACGCTTAGCTATGGAAACTTTTAATCACGTGTTGAGGAATGAGTGGCCAAGATGGATAGAGTGTGAATTGTCTGACCAAGCGGTCCTGTCTTTCTCGGGGGGAGGGGAGGAGGAGGGGTGGTTTGCAGCGTGTTCTTTGGGGCTGCGACACCATCAATTTGGTTATTACATGTCCAGTCCCTTTTGCTTTTTTCTCAATTCAATTATGCATGCAAGTATTGGAACTTTTGTACTAATGTTTGACTTCTTGTTGGAAATCTAGGTATGTGTTGAACGTGAATGTTTACATGGGGGCGAGTGGCAAGTGTGAGGTGGGAGCCTTGGTGGGTGAGGACGCAATGCCGCAGGCGGTGCAAGGAATAGAGCATTGTGGCCACCCCGTGGTCACTAACAACTTCTTCAACGAGGTGAAACTGTTCATGCGCTTGTTGGAGAGAGGTTGCTATGCAACGGGCACAGTGAAGAAGGGGTCAAAGGGATTCCCTAGCTCACTTGCTGGCTTTCCCAAGTCCCACCTCCCACCTTGAGGAACTCTAGTGACAAGGATGCACCGTTCCAGGTCCATTGCAGCGATATGTTGGATAGACTCCAAGCTGGTTTGGTTTTTGAGCACTGCAACAAATCCAGTGGAAGTTGGTACAATTGTGGGTCGGTGGATCAAGGGCAACAAGGTAAATTTTCCCACTAGTCCCATACTTTTACAATACCAGAGTAACATGAGAGGGATTGACGTTGTTGATTAGCAGAGGGGGCATTATACCGTGCAACTATAGTCATACAAGTGGTGGCATCGTATCCTCAAGTTCATTTTGGACTCTTCTTGTTTGAATGCTTATGTACTTTACTGGGAGGATGCACAGCGCGTAGGGTTTGAGGTGCAGAGCAGGCTAGAGTGGCACTACGACCTGGCAATGGCACTTGTTCAATTGCACCTGGATACTGGGACGGTCAAGAGCCCACATTGCACTCTTGCAAGACCAGGGTTCCATTGGATTGACGGCCATGACACCCACAGGCGGGCGTGCGTGGTGTGCGGGCGACACACCCGACGTTTCTGTGGCAGTTGTAGTGCTGCGTTCATGTGCAAAGGGCAGTATTATGTGTAGATGCACACACAGCCAGGATATGCAATAGGGTGTCATTGTTGAGTTTTGTTCTAACCGTCCCTGTCGTTGTATTTGCGATGGTGGGTTGATGGGGAACCAGGTGGAGATGTGGAGGACAAATATCTCAGTGGGTTATGTTGAAAGTGTGCATTATGTTGTATTAGTGGCGATGGGATAGCAAGCAACTAGTTATGTAGAGATGGTGAGGCTAGGCCATTGTACACATGGGCTTGAGGGAGGGGGACTCCTTCAATGCTTCTAGTAAGTGGTAGTATGTGATAGTCAAGGAGACAAGGGTTCAAACAGGACTAAATGGTTATGAGGTGCTTGGATGTTGATAGGGGGTAGGGGATGTGACTGAGGTTACGACTTGCGAGTGGGTAGAAGGCGTTGGCCTAGAAGGTATCAAACTTTTTTCCATGAAGTGTAGTTCTGGAGAGTTTTGGCAAATTGTAGCTTTTGTACTATGCACCCCAGGAACTTCAAAATTTCACGATGACTTGTTTTTCACGACTTCCTATCGGAATATGTAAGCAATGCGTTTGACGCGATTTTTTAGGTACTTATGATACACCGACTCTCTGTGTTGGCACTTTGAACATCCTTCTGTACTCTGTTGTGTTTGCCGCACCTACCAATGTGTGTTTGAACAAGTCATTATGAAATCTTGTGAAGCTCTGTAGGAATTGGTGGTATTAGTGTGAGTGGTGGATGCGTTTGAGTTGTGAATGCAGCGCCTCTGTCGTCACTTAGACTTTACATGATTGACGATCTTGCTAGGTTCCTAGTCAAAGATTAGGCCACCGCTCACGTGAAATACCGGCCTGTAATAGCTGAACATGCTGGAAATCCATTGCTGAATAGGACCTAATCACCCTCATGAAGTTCACGTGTCATTGTATGCCTTCATGGTTTGAACCAGCCATTGCGCTGCATGAGTATGGAACTTGTCCGTCTCAGAGAATGGCTTGATGTCAACCTTACTAACCCTGCCGCCACTGTAAACCGCAACGCCTAGACACAAATACTAGGAGAAGAAACCGCCCTTTTGAAAGCGAACACCAAATATTGACGTTGCAATCACTCCTACATGTGTGAATGACCTCACTGACCAAATGGTCCCAGCGTCAACTTCCCTTCCGGAATGTACAGCGCACCTCCACTGTGGACCCAAAAAATCTAAGGAACTGCTAGCACCCAGCAATGGCGGCCATGAATATGCAAACCAGAAAGACTAGCACTACGATCCCCTCCACCACCGCAAAAGTCCACCACAAAACTGCAAAGCACAATTTGCTTGTAGATCTAATAAGCTACAAACTTAGCAAGACCTCAAATTGTGAAAGTGGTGTTATTCAGGAACCGAATGCGCATCATACATGGCCGGATTATGTACAGTTCCACATGTGCTACGATCTGCGCGGGGGTGTAAAGCTTGTAACGATTACTTTGGATACACCATCTTGCGCAGTCAACAGAAATAAGTCCCAAGCAATTACTCCCCCAAATGATGAGCACCTCAATATGCACGTACAAATCCACCTCACACAAACTTCCCGCCATCCCACACCCATATGCAACCGCATGTGGCACCTCCACGTCACCCGTATTTGACCAGGAAATCTGCGATTCTCCAGGTGACCCCCCCCCCCAAAACATATAGCACCAGACAATATGTGACTTTTGTGAAATAGAACTTGATCTTGCCGAAATCAGCACTACTAGCACCGCACGAGCAACGCAAATGCATTGCACGGAACCGATCTACAAAAAAACTTACTCTGGGAATTAGCAACAACGAGAACAAACCGTACTTCTACTCTACGGAGCGACCCATACGGACCCCTATTGTCGTTTAACCCCTAAAGGACCAAGTGGCTATTCAACAGCCACTTGAGAACTTGGGTAGGGTCATACGGAGTTAATTTTTATTGGATGTTCTTAAAATTGTTACATAAGATGCAAATATGTATCTCCTAAGAGGAATTATAATTTTTTCTCCAATTGGATGCCCAGTTCAAAAGTTATGCTGCCCAAAAGAATTAGGGCAGCTTGGGCAGCTTGAGCATCTTTGGAGAATTTTACGCTAAAACTCTCATCAACTTCTGAAATTTGGCAAGTATGTAACTAAAAAAACATGGTGTACAATTGTCAAAAAACAAACAAACAAACAGACTCTTATATCACATTTATAAGAGAGTCAAACTTTGTTAACTATGTTTGGGCAGTTTCAAGAAAAAAAAATTACTCTAACTTTGGGCCCAATTATCTTTCAATTTATAAATCCAAAACTCTAGAAACTTTTTTTCACATATTCCAAATGTTTGTCTCTAACTTTTCCCCGTTTGGATTTCAAATCAAAAACTTATTCATTGCACAAGAAATCATGAAAGAATGACTAAAGTATTGCCAAATCAATAAACCTCATTGCATTGCAGGGTGATTTATTATAAGCTAGATTCTATATTTGCATCTAAAAACTTTCAAGAGTGAACTTAACATCATATACTTGTGAATGGTGAAAAAACTCAAATCTGTGTAGAGGAAAATTTTTACTCTAGGAAGGTTCTAAGTTTGTTGACATTGCTTTGCAAGAATGAAAAAAAGTTGTTTTTCTCACTTCAAATGTTATAATCTTACAATCTGTGTGGTCAAATGGGCTGAATATTTTTGCACATATTAATTTATCTATTTTATACACTTTTGTACGGTTGAAATTGAGAAAAACATTTGTATTTTCAATTTTGAGCAATGCACTACAAGTTGGCAGTTTCTGAGATTTTTTCTCAAAAAACACCCTTGGTCCTTTAGGGGTTAAGGGTTAACACTTGTGCTGAGATGCTTGTGATTCGATGTCCCAAATTCTTGATGGAGCCTTCAATGCCGGATGCAAATTCTGAGCCACTTGGGTTTTTTCCGTGACCGTATGCCACAACTAAGATGAGATTAATTAAATCGTGAGCCCTTTCAAATGAACATAATCTCCAATCTTTGCGTTGTTTACCATGAATTCCAAGTTGCATAAATTTGCGATGTTTATCAAGACAAACAACAAAGTTAGGACACCCATAGTCAAGTCGTTTTGCAATTTGGCAACAACACTGTTAGGGTAAATCCGTGGCCACAAGTTTCTACTCAATCCTAATGCAAAGGTGGGGAATGCTGTACTGTGAGCAGGGATCTATGAACCGTGAGCCTCAATTTTTGTTAAAATATTGAATTCCATTTATAGCTATGTACATTGGACCTTATAATTGTGCAGTTTAAACCTTCATCTTTTAAAAAACTTGTTTTTTAAGTTTTTTAATTAATTTTGAGCTCAACATTGGTTCCCACTCACAAAATCTTGGCTCTCCGCTTGTGGCTCACCATTTTACGCTCACAAATTAGAGTAGTCCACGCAAAAATTACTTCCTTGTGCAACTTTGCAAGCTCGCCACTTTGCCTTTCATGGCTGTCACTTGGGTGGGTTTTACTGAGCCCCAAAATAGAGCTAGTAACCAACCATATCTTTGACTCAAAAATCCGAAACACCAAATGCGCTCCTTTCCTATGGTCCATAGTCACACTCTAGAGAGATGTAAACCGATTCATCAATAATTTTGCAATTGTATGGGAGAATGTTGCAACCCTAAACCGCTCCCAAAGAAGCCCGCCTATACCACCATGCTAGTGGTCACTTGTACCTGCCCACAATGGTTGCCCTTATTGATTGTATGAAGCAGTGTTCCTAAATGTAACATAATTCTACCAAAACTCTACCGAAATATTACCAAAATTCTAATGAGCATGAAAAACAAGGGTTTTAAATTTGAAGCTTTTAGCACAATTAGCAGTGTTTGGAGGCACTTGAACTAAGTTACAGGTAATGGGAGAACCAATGCAGGGATCCCTGGTACAAAGTGCAAAGGTATGTGACATGAACGCTAACTTAGAAAGTAGAAAGCACTGCGGTGAGACCCAATTGACAATCTAAAAGCGTTGGTTGACAGAAAATTACGATACAGCCGTGCCAGAGATTGAAACTTGAAGGCGCATTGATTCTCACGCCTTCCCCTCTCCCCAGTCCACAGTCCATGGTCCACAGTCCCCAGTCCACGCTGCTCTGAGTCAAAGTCGCAGACGCCAGTAGCCAGCTCACAAGCCTGCACTTGTGTGGTAGGTTGAGGTAGGTCGAAGGCCGCAATCCATTGCCTCCCCCATTCGCCTATTTTTGAAAGTAAATTTTGAATCCTCCAAGAGCCCCTTACTTTTTACTCTCTTAAAATTTAGTGAGCCTAGGTCGGGTATATTAAAAGTGTGTATGAAGTGTCTCTATCTTGTATGATTTTCCAATTATATGTCACAAAATATATGTATATAAAATGGTAATCTAATTCTTGTATGAAGGACCTTAGCCACATGCACAATTTAAAACTATAAAAAGCATTGCATTGATAAAATATGTAAATGAACTCACTAGTCATTTCCCAAGTATTTCACTCATCTATACAAATAGAGTAAAATAGAATTTATGGTTTTATTGTACCCACATCTTTGTCCAATTGGGATGGCATAACAATATACTTCATGATTGCGTTGAACTCAAAAGATAGGCGGAAATAATGAATTAGTGGTTTATTTATTGTAATAAGTACATATCTTGAGATCCATTTTGAGACCTTGGAGGGGGCTCTTTGAGGGCTCAAAATTTTGCTAATGGTAACATATCCACTCAAGTTCTATACCAAGCCTAGCTTCTAAGACCACACTTGGGGCATCCTCAATGTGCTACATGCCTCATAATCAGTGATTCCAAATATGATTTTCACTTTTAGTTCAAGCGGCTAAAAACATTGCCAAAACATTAAAGTTTTTAAATTAACCTTAGAAAGTTCACAGATTTTTAGCTGCATAAATTTTTTGGTAGCAATCTTGCGTTTTTTTAGCTAGCTTGAAGATTACTGGTCATAATACAAGTCCATTCCACTTTCAACTTCAAGGGACCCTATCAACCTCACTATTTATTAGGCAAGCATGTAAGGGACCAATAAAGACTCATCCCATATTGAATGCCAAAGAAGATGAAATAGCAAAAAGAAAATTGGTTGAAACTTGAATCCATCAAGATGGATAATTGATTACCCATATGGTAAGAGCACCCATAACCGTCACTTCTGAAATCTTGGAAAATCTATGCCATTGAATAGATGTAATGACAAGAATATACAACATGTGAACATGAATTCTTAAAAGTGGTTATGGGTGCAATAGCAGTTTGCTTTTTAAAAATTCATAACTTATTCTCACAGTATCCAAATAATACATTTGAAAGTGCAAACTTTTTTTTTTTCTGTTCCTAATAAAATCCTATAATTTGCTAACTGTTTATTAATAGTCATCACCTTAGTTTGACGTTTATGGGTGCTCCTACCTTATTCATGTAAATTTAATTTGAATTTAATCTGACAAAGGGGTTGCTTTTCATCATTTTTGGTGTGTGTTAGAGCATTTTACAAGCTACATTCAGGAGACACTCTTACGGGCATCCTTAGTCCCGGGCAAGGGCAACGCAATACAATTGGCTAGCATTGTGGTTGTTGTAGGTTTCATTGTGGTTGTTATAGGTTTCATTGTAAGTGGAAGCAGTTTCAAATTTGCAATGTTATCTCCTAAGGATGCACTTCCGAGCCAATGCTGGATTGTTTGTAACTTTGTACCATAGATTGAGGAGTTTTGAAAATCCAAAAAGTTGGCCTAATGAAATGGCAAATAAATTGGTTGAAATTTGAATCTATTGGATAAGTCAAGTTTTAAAAAAGTCTTGAATACAGCATAAATTTAGGCTATATGCAATGCATAAGTTGAAAAAAAGTCGGTTAAAAATGAAAAATTCCAAAGTTGAGCTGCTATAGCTCAAAATCGATCTACACACTGCTCGATACACTAGTGTTTTAGGGCTTGGGAAAGGAGTGCATTTTGTTTTTCTAAATCATAGAATCACAAAGTGGTTGTTCTAGTCAATGAAGTGAAAGATTTGCTGTTTTGGTCGATGAAGTCAAAGACTGTTGATGACAAGTTGTGTTCCTATTTGAGACTCTCTTGAACTCGCCCCCAAGTGCCAAGTGTGAAAGACTAAGTTCCAACTGGAGTTATACTGTAAGCAAGAATTTGTGAGCCGAGAGTTGTGATCTTGGATTTTTTTTTGTCAAGAATACTAAATCTCACGTATAATTGTGTATATAAGGTCTTATAAGGTAGCAGCACCCATAACTGTCAAATTAAGAGTTCTGAACATGATGATTAATACTCTTTGTCTCAATATAAAGTTCCAAAAAACTTCTTCATGAGGGATTAACTGTATTTTTAGTCATTATGTTAGTGACAAAAGCATTCTAGAATCAATATACCACCTATAACATCATATTCATTAATTTGGGAACTATGTACAAATTTGGGACTTCTGAAGGTTTAAGGTGATTACCTTAAACCTAGTTTTAGGTTTAAGCAACGTTTTTTTTGGTACACGTGTCCTCACTTGAGAGGAGGAATTTGCGAGGGAAAAAATCTTAGTAGCTGAGACTGAATTTGATACATTTGAATTTTGTTTAAGGTAACTTTTTGGATTCAAGGTGAAGTTCAATTTGGGAATCGCATTTTCCCAATTTAACGAATATGGCGTTCTACCAAATATTTGCAAAATCTCAAGTTTTTATGTTGCCATTTAGACACCCAAATTTCATGCAAAAAGTACCATATTTGTGCATAGTTTGTGAAGGCTGCCGGCTCTTCATTATTTTAGTCTTTGTGCTAGTGGCAAATGCACTTTAGAATCAGTATACCACCCCCCAAATATGTGCAAAATCTCCAACTTTGATGTTGCTGTTTGGGCACCCAAATTCCATGTAAAAAGTGCCATATTTATACATGTTGCTAGCTCCTCATTATTGATGATTTAGATTATTAGCAACAATGGTACTTCATATGGGCAAGGCCAAGCTTGTTAGGAGAAGAATGCTCTTTAATTGCTTAACTTGCCCCATGAGATCATTGAACATGACAAACGCTTTCTCAACAATTGAAATTAGCAAAAGGGAGCTTTTTAGTGGGACAAGAACTATGCCTAATTTGGAGCTTTATATTGGGACAGAGGGAGTAATAAACATCTAGCAAATTATAGCAAATTATAGGATTTTGTTAGCAAAGAGAAAAATGATGAGTTTGCAATTTTGAATGTATTATTTGGATATTGTGAGAATAAGTTCTGAATTTTTAAAGAGCCAATTGCAATTGTATCTAATATCAACATGAAGGTTCAAACCTTAAGAAAAAGGGCCGTTTCTGACTAAGGATTTTGATTACAAAAAAGACTAACACGACTAAGACTAATTGACGAATCAGATGACCACATGTAGTCATGAATAATTTAATTTATAATTTAATTTATGACTACAGGTAGTCATAAATTAAATTATTTGACTGATGCTAAATTAGTCAAATAGTCTTAGTCATTGTACTATTTTGGTAGTCAAAATCCTTAGTAAAAAATAGCCTTTTTCTTGTAGTGTTTCATGTTCACATGTTGTACATCCGTGTAATTACATCTATTCATATCCACAAATTCTCCAAGATTTTAAAGGTGATGGTTATGAGGACTGTGGCGCTTATAGGTGCTGCTAGTTTGCTACCTTAGTTGTGCATATAAACTTTCATCCCTTGACAAACTTATTATTTTTTAAAATTCTTCATTGATTTTGAGCTTGGAATCAATTCATATTCACAAGATCTTGGCTCATTGCTCATGGCTCATTATGCTCACAAAGTAGTGTCATCCAATTCCAACCTTAACCCCTAAACAATTGGTTGGTCACTGTGACTACCCTAATATAGTTGCTCTATAGTGCTTTACAATGGTGTGGCATTTGCCACCCATTATACTACTATTTCCAAAAGGTGCAAAAGTCAATAATGTATGATGACCTCATGAAAATTGCAAGACAAGGAGCATGGGACCTAACACCATGGCTCTAAATCTTCTCACAATATGGGCTACCTAAAAAAATGTGTACTATACATTTGGTGAGGATGTTTTTTTTGCCTTCCATGATAAACTAGGTCTTCATGAACTCTTCTAAAAAACAAATAAAAATAAAAATTTCTCCATCCTACAGAGTGTTTTTTTTTTCAATAACTAACAAACATTTCCAGTCCGCCTAGTCGTTTAACCCTTGAATGTCACGAAAGCCCTTTGCGACCGTATGTATGGCCGTATGTATAGACATATTTGAGATGCTCTGAGGGCTTTCTAATTTTTTTATGCACCCACCATCATACAACTCTTCAATATGTATGATTGTAACATTAAATTTCCAATTGATTCAAACTTCAAAATATTAATTAATTACGACCACATTTGGAACCGTAGCTCCAGAGCTCAAGAGCCCTTCCGGGGTTAAGGGTTAAGAAGTTGCCGAGAAAGCTTACAGTTGCGTTGGAACTAGCTAGAAATTTTTCACCCGAGCCGTGTTGTTGCCAATTGCAAAACGGCTTTGAGTGAGTGAATCCTTACAAGAGCATTGGAGGAGGCATGTTTCTTCCCGGCTTAGGTGCCACTCATTCATCACTAACTGAGGTGGACACTGAATGCCTCGCGAAAAAAATCAAGCTTGCCGAATCCTTCGAGGTCTAAGTATTGATTCCGCCAGGTTTTTTCATAAACGGTTCCTCTCTCTTTGTTTACAATAGGGGTAATCACAGCACTTTCTTGGCAGCCTTGGCCGCCTGTGGAGAATGAGGACGGGAACATGTTGCTTTGTTGTTGGTTGTCAAAGTTTTTGTTTTTGTTAGCGTGTGAAACTTCTCACTATCCCATTTTTCTCCTCTTGAGGTGAAGAATGAGGCGGTAAGAAGTTTAGTAGGAGAAGTTTCACCTCTTGTATCCCACGTTTCACTTTGTTGTGTTTGTTTTTATTATCAATTGGCTACTCTTGTTGGTAGAGAGTGCAGTAATCAATGCATCTTCTAAAAGCAGATAATCATTCCCCATTCTCATTCTCCAAAACAAACAAACGGAATGTCACACCATCTTCATGAAGAATGAGCTCCTATTGGCTCCTCTTTTCTTTTCACAACTTCTCAACCTCCATTCTCTCTTCAATCTCCGAGAAGCCGTGACTACCCCTAATGTCAAGAACACCATATTTGTTAATTTAGGAAAAATAGTATTTTGAGACTTTCAAGATTTTAGGAGTGAAATTGAGCTCAATGTTTTTTTTTGTACACGTGCCCTCACCTAAGAGGAGAAATTTGCAAGGGAAAAAATCTTAGTGGCTCATATTAAATCTGATACCTTAAAATCTGGTTTAAGGCAACTTTTTGGGTTTAAGGTGGAGTACAAAATGGTACCTGCTTTTTTCCCAGATAACGAATATAGTGTTCAAAGTCTAGGGATTTGAGTCAACGTCTCATCAGGAAATCAGATTAGGGTTACGATTCATAATCCTAATCCTCTTTCTAACTAAACCTTTGCGTCAGCCACAAATATACAGATACTGTATAGAGGCTTGTGATTGCGTAGCCAGACTCAGCACTTGAATTGTTGCACCAGGTCATGCAGAAACGCAGGGCTGCAGCATCCCGTTCTGGAATTGCTGCCACCATAGCCTCTCGGAGCTCTCCTCGTGGTATTTTTGTCACAATCACTTGTTTCTTCGTTGAATCTGGAGTAATATGTAAGTTTTTTCTCAATTTAATGAATAATGCGTTGAGTTTGCTCAAAGCTAGTATTGACCAATTTGCTAAATCCAACTTTTAGCCTAAGTTGGATGTATCACCATAAAATCATGATTGTCACATTGGACAAATTTTTCATCCGCATGTCTGTTTGTTCCATACGCCCAATTGAGCTCTTGTTCATCTAATGTAGTTAATCTTTAAACTCCTCAGCGACAGGATCCTGTCGTTGAGATCACAAATTGATCTCACTTTTTCTCTTGATTTGTATTGTGAAAACAATCGTGGCTAGTCCCCATCAGCAAAGAAGGTAGTCCTTTTTCAAATCTTACACTTTTTCTGATTGTAATTTTCCAAGCTCTGGTGGTAATTAAACCTCTCATTTTCTCCTAAACCCTAAAACAACTCATGGCGCTCCGGGGTTAACATTAACTCAAAATATGTAAAAAAAAAAAAAAAACTTAGCTTGTACATGTTGGTTATACACATGGTTGCAGGATGCGCCCGCCTATCCTGTCCTTTGCCCAAATCTTGCCCGAAGTAACAACCATGCATAAAACTAAACAGTTTGAGCAGATCGGTATTGGTGGGATTGTGTCCGAGGGCTCCAGTAGAACATCCGGTAGTTGCCGTCAGAGATTTCCTCCACCAGCTCGTAACCCGCTTGGGCCAGCTCGCAGCATTCGGTCAAACTCAGAAAATGGGTCTTGGCATCGTTCGTGACGCAGGCAGATCGCGACTTCTGTTGCAGGTACTCCTTAACCACAGACGCTACGGAGCTTTCTATGTTACCTTGAACGAACGTTTCAAATCCACAGCGGTCCTTGCTGTAAGCGAACACCTCGCCACCGACATACGTGAACTTGTAGACAGAATGCGCACTGCTCCACACCAAGCTGTCCGTGTCACCACCACCACCGTCCTTGTTGTGATCACCGACGTCGATGACGTCTCCGCTGATGCATGTTGAACTTCTTCGATCTCTCATCACGTAGAACCTCTCCCCCTCAACGAGGTGATACGGTTCGTTTCGATACGGATTTGCGAAGTTGAAAAACCCCTGTTTCTCAAGCTCCTCGTACACCCAGCAGAAGGTTTCGCTTTGGGATAACCGAAAGCTGAGATCGACCAAACACGTCCTCATCCACGCCCTGATAACGAAAACGGTCATGGTGATCGCAGCACAAAGCGATGAGAAGACGATGTAGAAATACTGGCTCAACGCGCACCGGTTCACATTCACAACGGCTACAGTGAAGTACCCGGTAATGTCGCCAGCACCCGTCATCGAAGAAGAGCCCGGCGTTAAGGAGATCATGAAAGACCGAGAATTTAAGGTCTGACCTGAAGTACAATTCACGTTTAGTGTGTAACTGTAAGACTCGATAACTCCTTTGCCTTTTATACTCTCCTCGCACCTAAACCCCTCTGATGTGAGGCCCCAAATATCTGTCAAGGCCCACTGAGAGCAGAAAGGAGCTGGTTCGAGAGCCAGGAACGCATCGATATCACCGCAAGCAGAAGCGCTGGAGTAGTAGTGGTTGTGTCCGTAACCGGAGACGGCGAATGATGAAACAACCTTCTCTTCCACTCTGGATTCAGATCGGACTGTATCGAAACAGAACAACCCATTCAACGTCTGCAATCCATTGAGCGTTGTCGAAAATGCTCCGAGCAGAGTGCCCAGTATCAGTGTCGGCAGTCCCCAGCCGAACACTCTCCCACAACACCCCGCAGCCATAGTAGTACAGAGCAAGCCAAAATTAAGTCCAGGTTGACCACTGCTGCTTGCAATCGACCGGCACCCCAACCTCAACTCCTGTAACAACGTCAAAGGTTAGCAGTATAGTCTTCCAGCAGCACACATATATAGCCAGCGCTCTGCAACTCAAAGTCGTGCTTGCACTTACAGCATCCGCTCGGCGGTGCGCTAGAACATGCGGTACCGGGGTCTCCCGCACTCCGTACGTTTCCCGGGAAGAAGCTGCCACTCTTTGTAGAATTTGGCCACGCCACCAAAAATGAGTATCGTATGAATAATAGTTTTATCAAGCTATCCTTCATTTGTTTTCTAGGTACTCCTGTTAGGATGCAGAAAAACCAAAAACTACTTTGGGTTTGTAACTTTGTACACTAGTCTTCCAAGATGGGAAGATTAGGGAGAAATCATTTGTCAACAATTGGCACAACGCCGTGCGATGTGGCAGTAACTAAGGCGCCAAGTGCAGGTCCTTGGATAGCGTGATCTTCTATGAACTCAAGCTGCAGATGCTCTTACTCGAAGTAACGACTGTCAAGATATAGCAACCAACGAGCCGGGGCATCGGGCTAGTATTGGTTAAGTGATGAAGCGCCACTGCACGAGCTCCCCCCGCGACAATTATGTATGCGCAGTAGTAATACAGCCCAAGAGCTCGTTTTAACAACAATAGTTCCAAACTTCCCAGGCTCACAACCATAAGTGAGTCAGTAAGTGATCGACTGTGTACCATACGTGTTTCAGCTATTCAGCAGCCTAAACCATCTTGGTAGTCTACACAGTCGGACACTCGGACGGTGACCACGAGGGTCACGAGCTTGCACTTTCTAGAGTTATACCGCTTCGCAGCAAGAGAAATTCTTTACCATCTACCATTCCAGACTTCCAGTGTCCTACAACAGTTGGTGATCCGACGCAGGGCTTGTTGCATGCAACTGAAGGTCTTCGGTCGCAAGCATTCGCTGCGACTTCCGTCATCCAGGCAGGTCCTGGGCCTTCAGGATTCGCTTCGGCATTTCGGTGGGAGCGTGCTCCACGTGGGGGCGGCTCACACTTCATACGTCGTCCCACGTCATGCGCCATCAGTCTTCGGTCGGAATTCCGTCATCCAGGCGGGCCATGGGAGATAAAGGGCATCATCAACGCGGAGACGGGGTTCCGGACTGGGAACTGGCAGGTTCTGCGCTACTACGGGTCCAAAGAAATTTGTGTCTACTACATCCTCACTCTTGTTGCAGTCAAATCCCCACTCTTGTTGCAGAGAAATCCCCACTCCTGTTGCAGAGAAATCCCCACTCCTGTTGCAGAGAAATCCCCACTATCTGCACTTCTGTTGCAAAATCTAGGCACCAGAAAAAATCTACAAGCTTTTGCAAGCTGTTGCGGAGAAGCTACTAATAAGCCATTGCAGTCTTTACGCAATACAGCATTCAAGCACAGTCACTTTCTAGCGGATGATTTAGGACACTAGGAAATTAGCAAATTTGCAGTGTTAGGACGTTGTTTTGAGAGGGCTTGTCCAAATTATGTGTTGTTATGGTTGTGTTCTAGGCTTGTAGCGCTAAAAGTACTCAACAATATCACCAAGTTAGTGTTGTTTTTTTTGACATGGCGACAACTTGAGAAACACGACGTCATAGACGGAAAAAAGTCCCTTTGTCCGTTTAGTAAATTCAATTTTAAAATTAATTTTCAAATAAAGCCTTTTCTATTTCTGATCTTGACATATTAATATTTCATTTCATTGAAGTACCTCAATTTAATAAACACTTATTAAGATTCTAAAATTTGGGTCTTATTTAAAGTAAATTTTCAAATTATTTTAGTTGTTAAATATGGCCTTATTAGAAAAAAATGTCAGGCATACTTGACATTTGTCATGCACGACATTGGGCATTAAACAAAGAACAGAACAACCAAATCCCAAATTCTATTTGACAAGACAACTTTGCCACCAACTAGCCTCCACTAACAAAAATGAAGTTACAACTCCATCCATTGTCTTGGGTCAATTATGCTCTCACATTATATTTTGAAAAGCCCTCAAAATAATTGTTATCTAACCTTCACTATAAGAATTTTTTTGCAGCAACATGTCCAACTTGACAAAAATTTGGCTGAAACATGTCCAAATTGTCAAAAAAATGTCCAAATCAGCGTAACTTAATTGACAAAAAAATTCCAATTGACACTGCTCAATTTTATTATAATCAAATTGACACTCAAATGCACTTTTCTCCAAGTATAACAATGATTGTTGAAAAATCAATATTCCTTACTACAAGGGAGCAATGTCAATTTGAACACTTTTTGTCAATTTGGACATATTTTTGTTAAAATTTTGTCAAGTTGAACATTTTTGTCAGTTTGGACATGTCAATTTGGACATTGTTTCCTTGTAGTGAATTCTAAACTCAACCAAGCTTTTGGTACAAAAGATGTTTTTCCAAGTGCCAAAATCATTAAATTATTTCAACATTATGCAATGTTGTAAGGATTGGAAATAAAAAATCGTCCATCAAATTCACTTTGCCTAGAGCATGCCAGCATGGTAAGCTTTATTCTCAATGATACAGATATAGATACATGTCTAAACGAGGCCTGGGCCTCTAGTATTAAAGGTGTGCCTACAAGTGCCAAAACCATTGCACGATTTCAATGGCATCCATGTTGTTAAAATCTTTCAATGGTTTTGGCACTTGAAACATACCTTTAGTGTCAAAAGCCGTCCTTCATACCTCTATATCACTAAAAACAAGGCTAATCGTGCTCCATGTGAGGTTAGTTTGTGTTAATTCCATAATTATGGAATTGAGCAAACTAGAGTTGAGTATGGCATTATCCGTAAGACCGTAACATGTTGAATTTAAGTGGATTTTATACTTGAGTTTTATAAAAGCAAGCTTTGGCATTGAAGTCATGTGTAAAAAAATAGTAAGAATTATCGGATCTATATTTACTTGATGTTATTAGTTTGACTGGAGTTTAGCAAATAAATTGATTTTTTTAAGGGAATTGCTAAAGTGACATCCTGAATTGTTAAAATAACACGCCTTTGAACACGCGATTTGAAAATCATACTACTAAAACCACAGTGACAACAGTAATATCATACCTGCATCTCTATAATATCATGACTTCACTCTTTGTGATATTATCACATAAATACAATTTGAAGATTTACTGAAACTTTTACTTTGCATTTTATCTAACATACAACATTCTATGAATGCGTAACATAGCAAATGCCAGCTGCTAATCATACTATTAAAATCACAATGATTTTTGTAATATCACATGTATTTGACCTCTGTAATGTCACATCTCCAAGACTTATTATTATTTTTTACTTTGCATTCTATATAACATATAAAAATCTCAATAAAACTTTAACAGTAAATGTGTACATAACATTTAGTAGCTTGAAGAGAGGCTGCTTTTCCCTCTCTTCAAGTATCATCCACAAACTTCATCATGACAATTTATTTATTTATTTTTATTTTTATTTTATTTTTTCTGACATGGCTGGCCCCCACATCGACGTATGTGCATTAAACTGAGCCTCTCTTTCATAAACTCGTTAACAAATTCAGTCAAGTGCCTCCATAGCTAAAGATGGGTTTGGAATATTCCACACCATTTCATCTAGAGGGAAGGCAGCACCTGGTAGTGCTACTAAATGTTATGGTAGTGCAGCAAGCACCTACCGCTAATTTAATGCATTTGATCATTGGATGTGGGACATATAGGATATAATTTGAACCGCCACTTAGTAGAGATTGAATTTCATCCAATCATGCACCAAAGGGTTTTGATGCTTTGTTTCTTACCCACTGGAGCTAATTATGAAAACCACATTTGGGATCACTTCTCTAAAGAAGATGGCCAACATACCTTAACCCTAAAGGACCAAACCCCTTTTTTAGAAACATAGCAATTTTGGGCAAGTACCTGTGATTGGAGCTGAAGTTTTAATAGAATGTAGGGACAAGGTTTATCTTTCATATGCACTAAAATTCATGACATTTGGAATTATGAGTAAAACTTATGGCCTAATATGTTGTTTTTTATGTTTGTCAAGTAGCTTGGGCAAATTTTTAAAAATTACTTTTTTCAAAAACAAAATTTTAAAGTTGGTTTAGGAGATTTATGTGAATGTAGGAAGCTTCAAATCATTCCGTTTGGATCAACAAGATGAAAGTTATGAGGATTTTTTGTTTGTGGGCAGTTATGGATTCTCTTCTCCAAAATAAACTTTGAAGTCCTTTATTTTACTCAATTTTCAACATTTTGGAAGAAAAACAAAACCAAAGGATGAAGATTGTTTATGACAACATTATGACCACTGGGATTGGAATTTTTCATTTCCATAATTAAATTCTTAACAATTATGTGTTTTGAATAATTCTCTATTTCTTTTTACTTACTAATTTTTTTCTAGATGTTATACAATTCCAAATGATTTGAAACTTTTTTGACATGTACTTTACTTAGGTGGAATAAGGAATTTAGAGAAACACCACCAACACAGCCTTTTTTCCTTAGAAATTTCACCTTCTGAAGGGTAGCTACCTGATTTTTCACAAGATGTTTTTGAATATTTAAACCATTCTAACTTCCAATCCACGTGGTGGAAAACTCTAATAAAATTTCCACATCTTCTATAGCCATTCTTCTACAGGATCCTACGGTCACACATGCATAAAAATGTTTTTGTTTTCAAATTTGGTTGAAGGCTCTAAAGAAAAGGCAGTTTTGAAGAGTTTTTGGTGAAAAGTTTGCTAGGGGTTAACCAATGAGGGGGCTGGGGGCGGAAAATCTGCAATTAGTGTAATGTTAGTTAATTAATATGCAAACAAAATTTAGCCCAAACTTCAAATGTATGCAAAATTATAGTACAAATTTAGAGAATATCTGGTGCAAGCTAGAAAAAAAAAGTTGAGAATAGAAAATGCCCAGATATTAGCAAGTGAAGCTCAAAAATCTCTCCAAACGTTGACCACAAGTTGGAGCAGGTGCTTAGAGCAGCTCCACCAGTGATTCCAATAGACTCAAAGTGGATGAAAAGTGTTGAGGCCCCTTTCAAAACCCTCTCAAGACATTTTGTCTTATTGTGTTTAGCAATGGCCCTTCAAGTCACAATTCATCATCAGTGATCTTAAGTTTAGTGGATTTTATCCTCTACTCTTGATAAGTAATCAATTGACTATTTATGGGATGTGTTGGAGTGCAAAACCACCTATTTGAAAAGCATGGGTGGAAATCAAGGGGCTTGAGGGCTTGCTAAAATAGATAGAAAACTTTGAAAGAGCTTGGACTTGTGGAGATGTTCTTACAAAAGTTATAGTCTTAACTTAGTGGACATTATTATGGAAAATGCTGTTCCAATGCATTCAAGTATTGGTTTAATGCACAGCTAATCAACACCGTAGTTTCACAACTACGTGATTCTCCAGATGTCTTTCATAGGATATTAACCCCTGAACGGCCCTCAGGAGCTGCTCTATGGGACTGTATTTTTTGAAAATACCCTTGCAATCAAATTGCTGAACAACGTGTTTTGCTAGATTAGTATACAGTGGACATATGGCCACAATTGGCGTTTGGGACGTTTAAGGGTTAAGTTTAAGGCATTTGCAACATATTTCAATTTTTATCATTTTCCTCTTTGCTGCTTCTTTTTTGTTGAAAAAGGGTATGATACCATACAAATGGAGCATTTGAGAACATAAGGTAGGAGGTCCATAAATTGTCCCTTAAAACATACCTACTTCATCAATGATAGTAACAGATATTCCAAGGAACATGTTATTTGTTCTTAAATAGGAGATAAATGTAGAACATGGTCGGTTTATGAACCTCCTACCTTAATGTAATATCAAATTTTTCTCTCTTTTTTCAAAAAGGGGTGAACTCTAGCAGTGAATCTGAGTTGCTCAGTTTATTGCTTCAAAGCCAATATTGTAAGTAGGACATTTTTTTGGAATTGCCAATTCTTTGTTGTTCACATTCTTTTGGGTAATAAATGGAAGGACTAGTCCACATTGTTCTAAATTTGGTAAAACTATAACCAATTTGCTCCATTTATATGTATATATAAAGAGTCTTGATACTGCCACCCCCCTCTTTTACATCATTGTTCAAATTTTAGTGGTTTTTGGAGACAATTTTTTCTAAAATTTAGAGTTAAATATGTATAAAACCAAGTGATTTTTTTTTGGTGTTTTTCAAAATGAAAAACCGCAATTAAATTTTTTGATAAGAAAAGATAGTAGAGTGTTGTCTTTTCTTATCAAAAAATTTGATTGCAGTTTTTCATTTTGAAAAACACCAAAGAAAAAACCACTTGGTTTTATACATATTTAATTCTATATATAGATATTATAAAATTTCCCCAAAAACCACTAAAAATTGAACAATGATGTAAAAGAGAGGTGTGGCAATATCAAAAAGGGGGGTGGCAGTATCAAGACCCTATATAAAAGGATACGTCCTTTTGAACCCCTCCTTTTGATTGGCTTGGAGAGTGTTGTGAAACAACTTCTAGTGACATGTTTGTCTTTTTAGAGAAGAACCAATAGGGGAGAGAAGGTTACATGCCTATATTGATTTATAGTGAGGTTTTACTTTGAATCAAGTTGACGTTTGTGGGTTAATCAGTCACCCATGATTTAAATGTTTAAATTAGCCACATTTTGTGATACGATTGCTACAATAAAATTTACTAATTGCAAGGATATTCCTGATGTCTCTGTTGGTACAACAGATACCTAAACTTATTTTGATAGAAAAAAATACCTTGCAATTTGCAAAGAAATCGGGGAAATGCTTGCACAGGCTTGTGCTATTGACTGGTTTCTCAGTACCTGAGTTTTCCAGGCGCAGAAACAAAATATTTTCTGAAATGAGTGTGTCTAGAGTATACATATTCACAAATGCAGTGTGTATGAAAATTTCTTTTTGACATGAAATATCGTTGGATCCACCTACGAGAGGAGGCTTTGCATTGATGCTACATATGCAAGCTTGAGTCGGCTGGCACTTTTCAAAAAGCAAGGTAGCGTTATAAGGACAAAGTCATTCTTAGTGTTGATTCTTGCTTTACTAGAGTGAAACAAAAGTTACAAATTGCAAAATCCAGCAATAGAAAACCCACCTATAAATTTTTGTAGCTTTTCTCACCACACAACTTTGCACCACCATTGAATCTTATATTGTATTGTCGTTGTTGTTTGTGTGTGGGGTTTGCAATGGGAGGAAGTGAAGATGTGAGGTGTGTCCATGGTCGGGGTTGAATTGATCAATCACTTAATTTTAGCGACACAATTTTTATGAAAAATTACAAGAAAGACATGTTGTAAGTTATTAATCCATAATGACTGCAAATGTTCATAACAATTATCAAAAAATGTAATTATAATTATTATGGACATTTTTAACTCATTGTGAACCAATTGTTTAGGACACATTTTTGTTGTAATGATAGACATAGAAAAATAGGATAGTCGGATAAACTTGATTTTTTTTTGTTAATTTAGATATGTTATGTGTTGAGTGCTAGTTGCATGAAATGGCATTCAATTTTAGAGGGTTACATGAAATGGCATTGCGATTTTAGGGGTTTACATGAAATGGCATGCAACTTTAGGGGGTTACGTGTCAAAATTAACAGGACGGTACTATGTAAATTGGAATTAGTGACAAATGTAATAGTAGAATGTTACATGTATTAAGATTATATGTGTGGTTTATCATGAATTAAAGCGCTCTAATGCAACTTGTAAGAAGATTTTTCACACACCAAAATGGATGAAAGTAACTCCTATATAAAGGTTGCTCAAGTTAAGGGGTTCTATTATGTAAAGATATCCAACCTCTGAAACCCTCCTCGAAGATTAAATTTACATAAGTTTTTGTACTTAGGTGTAGTTTTGAAGTAATTTCCTTTGACATCTAAAAGAATATGAGTTTTGATTGGTTCACCACTTGTGTGCGCGGAGTAAATGTTGTGAGCATGATTGAGTCCCTTGAATCTGAAAGTAGGATGAACATGTAAGGTAGGTAACTTGAATTGCAACCTCTCTTGAAAAGCCTTCTATACGTAGCTCAAGAATGGATATGAGGTGGTTTTTGAATGAACTCTTTGTAGTCATGAAAAGAAGGTGTATTCAATTACAAGAGCCAATCATACTCCTTGATTTCACTTCATCTCTTTACAAGTTGGAGGGGAATGATTTATGGGAGATCTAGAATCACAAATAGGTGCCTACTACAAAAAACTTTAAAAAATCATCAACAATATAATAATGCTTCACAAAATACAAAAAAAATTGAGTTACATTTGACATCCATTTCTCTTTGTATAGAAATTAGACAAAACCTTCTTATCTCAAAATGCCCATGAAAAAAAATTGGCCTTTAAAGTGTTGCTTTCTGAGCTACCTATCTTACAATGACAAGGACATGTAGCAAATTGCATTGATATGCTCTTAGAAAGCCTCGTTTATAGCAAGATTTTGAATGTTTGAGTCCAAAATAGCCCTAAATCTCTCTACAATAGTACCTGGCTAAGATGAACCTGTGTAAGAAAAATGCTTGGATAAGATCATTATCCTTAACATGGAAGTAGCCTAGCAGGTTCAGTATTGGGGAGTTGCAAGGGGTATTTGGCTATAATGAATGCTCTCTTAAGATGAAATGTATATTATGTTCGGATACCTTCATCTTAGCCAGGCACTACTATATTGGATGAGCAAATGATTGGTCACCTTTGGTTAACATCATTCTAATGAAAAAAAACAGTCTTTGATTTAAAATAAATAAAAATTGTTTTTAAAGACAATGCAGAATTGAGTGAATGTTTTGACTTCTCTGCATATTCAAGCCAAACCTGATTTGCTCCACAGCCTTTTGGTTGTTTGTACATTGTACAGTGCCCCTCAGTATGTTTACGTTTGGGCTCATTTTGCCCTTCAAAGAACTTTGGTTAAAATAGAGTATAATTTGCATTTTTTAAACTTGAATCTGGTTTTGTAATCTTTATGCACTCCCAATCAAGCATACCAAATTTTAGTTCCAAAAAATCAAAACCCTATTTTTGGTAAATTGTTTTGTATTAAAACCATGGTTTTACATGAAAATTAATTGAAGAAAATTGGTGATGAATTTTTGAGATTTGATTGCATGGGTATGTAGGAAACATCCATATACACCCTTTTCATGTTGAGAAAATATCATCAAGTAACACAAACATGATTTACAAAGAAATCAATGTCAAATCAACATGGGGTGTGGTAGGACCACAATTTGTAAAATAGATATCTCTATTTTTTAACTAGCTTTTGGTTAAGTGAACATATTGTCATGCTCATAGGTACTAATTTAGTCATAGCATATGAGTCAAATAGCAAAATCTAATTAAAAAATAGAGATATCTATTTTACAAATTGTGGTCCTACCACACCCCATGTTGATTTGACATTGATTTCTTTGTAGATCATGTTTGTGTTACTTGATGATATTTTCTCAACATGAAAAGGGTGTATATGGATGTTTCCTACATACCCATGCAATCAAATCTCAAGAATTCATTACCAATTTTCTTCAATTAATTTTCATGTAAAATCATGATTTTAATACAAAACACCTTACCAAAAATAGGGTTTTGATTTTTTGGAACTAAAATTTGGTATGCTTGATTGGGAGTGCATAAAGATTACAAAACCATGATTCAAGTTTAAAAAATGCAAATTATATTCTATTTTAACCAAAATTCTTTGAAATGCAAAATGAGTCCGAACGTAAACATACTGAGGGGCACTGTACATTACTACGTCCTTCATATCACAGACTAAAATGATATGCGGCTGCTTATGCAAAGCTGGAGAAGAAAAAAAAAATGGCGTTTGGAACTAATTCTTGACAATTCAAAATCTTGAAATAAAAACCACAACATACAGTGCTGAAAACTTGGAAGCTTTTGCTGATCATTGACCACTGTAAAATTGCTTTGGGATGCTTTGGGAGGTCTCTTGATTGAGGGCTAGTCCTTGTTTGGAGATTCTAGTTGTAGAGAATGTGTATGCCCTCTAAAATTTTGCTACCCATCATCCTGGCCCTGTACGGGTTTAAACTTACCTTTGTAGTCAGAAAATATAATCCAAATATTAGTTAACTTTGGCTTAGGGTGTACTCAATTAAGGGCATCCCAATGCAGCCGTAAAAGAGCTGTGCAAAAGCTTGTGCATTGTTTTAAACCGGACTTGAGCAAAAACATGTGCTTTAATGCAGCAGGTAAATCATATTATATTTTTCAGGGCTCTGTACATAAGAGCTCCTTCCCTGCAAATTTTCGCTATTTGGAGAGTCATGCATACTACTCCAACTCTGACACTGATGCAATTTCAGAGAATTTCATATACTTTTGACATGAATCAGTCACACATAAGCACTTATAAAATACATAAACTATTAAAAACTCATGTTTAGTGAGTGTCAGAGCTTGTGTGCATTGGGGCTACTGCACTGGGGAAATGTCCCTGCTCTGCATTTGACGTAGTATGACACACAATCTGACAGGGTTTTGCCTGCCTCTATTACGGCTGCATTGGAGATGTCCTAAGGCACATGTAAAGAGTCTGGCAAAAGGGGGCTTTGTTTTGTGTGCAATTTTTGTAACTATGTCTCAAATGAGTTTGTAGCCTCAATGTGCAACTAATTTTGGAGTTAAGGATGTGGAAGCACATGGTTAAGGAGGTTGATGCAAGAGGGATGGAAGAATTGTAAAAGGATCTGTCAAAGAAGCAATTACACTTACCATTTAAATTAATCTACATTATAAATAAATATGATTTTCAATTGTGACTGTCATGGTCAATCATTTCAATGATAAATATTGGATGGATGATGGATGATGGATAGATGAAAAGTAGATGTATTCAATTACAAAATAGTTACAGAACTTGTTGTCACCCAATCACTTTTCATCTATCCATTGTCCACCCAGTATTTATCATCAAAATGATTGATCATGACAAACACAATTGAAAATTGTATTTAATTATAATGTAGAAGATAATTGGTTCATTGGTTGTAAGGTAGTGTACCCACATCAAATTAGTTAAGCAGTTATGCAATAGACTACAAAGGGTTTGAGGAGTTGCATGTATTTTTTGAGTCCAAAGATAAGAAATACTGGGATTGCAATTTTTTCAAACTTTATTCACAAAATTGAAATCACTATAAATTTTGGAGGCCAAAAATTATTCCAAACCCATAGTAAATGTCTAAACTTTTGCATTACTACTAAATAACAAAATTTCTTCTTGCTCATTATGGTATAAAAAACAAAATACATATGTCATGACTTTGTTGTAAACATAGTGCTCTATTGCTCTTGTAACTGAAATTTTGGGCTGACTTTCCAATAATGCATGGTCTAAAGGCAGCCATTCCATTTTAATAGTAACAAGGTTTACAAGAACTTGTTTCAGCTTAATTGGAACTTTGTTTGCAAATGTGGGGCTATCCAAAACAAAGCTAAATCAACTATTTACCAGCCTAGGAAGGTTCAAGATTGGGCCACACCAAACTAAACCAGCATTTCAAATCCACATTTTGTAAAAAAAATGGCATCTTTTACTTCTATGTGGAAAAATAAATTCTTTAAATTTTTACTCCCACTTTTTTGGCCTGTTCAAAGCTGACTTTTATGATAGTTCACAAATTGGTGTCTCAAATCTCCTACCTTGGAATGGTGGGGAGATTATCTTTTGTAGAACAATAGGTGAAACCTTGAAAATGTGATTGTCTTGTAATTTTCCAAAAATATAAATTACTTCTTTGTCCGTTTCAAACTGGCTTATTTAGAAATGTGTGGCCTTGGCATCATTGCATCCCAAACATTGCTATGCTCTCTTCTTCTAGTAGACCAAAAAAAAACAAGTTAGCCACAACCAAACATCACCTCTTCTCAAAGAAACAGTACATTAGAAACTTCATAGCAAATTCACGTTATTCAAAGTAGTCAAAATATTTTCCTTCTTTCACAATCATTTGAACAACACCAACTCTTCAAGTACAAGTAACAAACTTGCCATTTTCACAAGCTCTCTCAATGATTCATGAGCATTACCTACCAACTCTGCTCCAATCAACTAACATCTAATGTGCATGCAGACGTCTAGAACATGATTAAAGTATTTTGCTTGACACTTTTAGCAAACAAACATCATATTCAATAAATTTAGAAAAACAATACATTTTGGGACTTCTGAATTTTACATTTGTGAGAGGATTTTGGCAAATTTAAATTGAGTTTTATGATAACTCCCTCAAGATCCTACATTATCAATGTAAGATCTTGAAGAAATCATCATAAAATTCACCCTAAATTAATCATCAAAATACTCTCAGAAAATGCGAAATTCAAAAGTCCCAAAATGTATCCTTTTTTCTCCCATTCAGCAAATATGCTGTCAAAATCTTTACAGCATAGACACAAATTGATGATAATGCTCATAGACCGTCATTGCTCTTAGAAGCTTTAAACCTTTTACCAGCTACTGAACAAATAACAAAAAGCAAAAATCAAGCTAAATCAAACACAAGGGAGAGTGAGCAAGAGTTGACTGTGCTGCTCTAGAGACACCCCCTCCCCAGGAAAATGCATGCCTCCAGTGTAATAACTCTTGCCATAGAGTGTGCACAAGGTGTCTCCAATCCAAAACAAGTTTCTTTTATTTTGGACCAGCAGCTTCTTAAGCCATTTGGTAAATTTTAATGGTGTAGATATGGTCACATGAGATTTACTTAAGTGTAAAATTAGGTTGCAAGTATTTACATTTTGAGGTTGTTAGTTGTGACCGATTTTCCTAAAATCAAAAACTGGTATTGCAAGAATGAATTTTATGAAAACGTGGGATACAAAACCTAAAAATTTATAACAAAAGAGGCATTGTCTCAAAGAAATTTAAGAGCAATTTGATTTTCAAATAATATGACTCCACATGACGTGAAGATCACATTGTTTTTTGCCTAAGTTCCTAGTTGACTAATTACAAACAACAACATATTCTTTTTCTAATGTGTGATAAGCATCTAAGTTTGGAATGTTGAGCAATATTTGGCAATTGGCACCATGACATTATTTACTCTTCAGTTTTTGTGTAGGGCATATAGCTTGAATTTTTTTTTGTAGCTTTTTGGCTTCTAAAAGCCTTAAGAAACATTGATACAAAATGTCATATTCTTGTCAACTATTTACTAGTCTGATCAGTGATAATGCTAATTGCTGCCACTAAATTCACATTTGTATCACAAGCAATATAATGTATGCCTCGTCTAGAAGTTGAAGTTACAAAAATCTTGAAGTGCAGAATGGTAGACTAGACCTAAACCATAAGTATTGATGTTGTCAACCCATGCAAAAAGAATGCATATATATGATACCAAAGGATGCATAATAACGACAAACCTGCTCAATGTGGTCAAAATCATTTGGGACAAAGCTCTTATGTAGCATCTTGTTGAATACAATGCCCCTACTTTTAGCAAATGTAGACTACAAGAGAAATTGTACAAATGAGCTAAATATGTTCAAATAGACATAAATTGTCTAAAATGACAAAAATTTGTTCAAATTGACACATCCAAATTGACCAAAAATGTCCAAAATGACATTGTTCCTTTGTAGTGAGTTTAAATGTTTGTATAACTTAGTTACTGTTTATTGAATTCCTACATTGAAGTTCTTATCCTAAATGAAGTTATACGCAATGGATCTAAAAGCTATAATGCAAAGAATCAGATATTATTTTGTTACGATGAGCATTCCAAAGACTGGATTCTCGTTGACGCTCTGCAATTCTATCAGTCCAAATGCAAAACTAAACAAGTTTATTGACAAACACAAGAAGTTCTCACACGCCGTCTTTCCGATTTCACAATAGGTTGAATGAGGACAATTCCCCCTCACTAGAGTTAAGTACCAAGCATCGATGCTTGAAGTCATAACTGCTGTAACCAACCCTAGTGGTTCCTAGTCCAATTGTACAACAAAGTTGTTACAATACCCCCCCTTTTTAAAAATTGAAGTTTCTATATTGCTGTGTTAGGGTTACATATGTGAAATTCTCTCACCATGCATGGGGCGTTCTTCATATTTTCCACTGGTTCCCACAATTTTGGTTAGGATCGTATCCTTTCCATTCCACAAGATATTGGAATTTCCCCCATTGTCCAATTCTTCTGGAGTCTAGAATGTTCTTAACCTTCCACTCCATGTATCCTTCTGGGGTAATAATTGGAGGGGGATGAGTTCATCGTCCTGTAATGGTGTCAGGGCGATATCTCTCAAGTAGTGATACATAGAACACATTATGAATTCGGAGAGATTTGGATAGCTTTAATTAGTAGACTAGATTTGAAATTTTTGATATCACCTGAAATGGCCCTAAGAACCTTGAAGTCAAAATCTTTGATGAAGCTGTAGTTGCAATGTTGTCGTGACGTAATAAAACTTTGTTACCAATTCTAAAAGAAGGTTGTCTTTGTACACCTCGATCGTGATTTTGTTTGGCCTGGTCACTGGCAATTGTAATTAAGATTTTTATTTCTTCATGTATTTCTTGTAGTTGACAAATCCTTTGCTCTGCAGCTAGAACTGTTGTTGTTGTAGGCGTCATAATCAATTATGCAAGGTTGTAGCCATAGGTTGCAAAGAATGGTGAATATCCTATAGCCAAATGCAAGGAATTATTATAAGCAAATTTTGCTATGGGTAAGAGATCTGACCAATTGTCTTGTCTTCTAGCGGTGAACATGCGCAAGTACTGCTCTAATATTTGGTTAACTCTCTTTGTTTGGCCGTCTGCTTGCGGATGAAATGCCGTTGTTGGAGCAGATTTTACACAAAGAAGTTTGTACAAGCGCTTCGTAAACTTGGATACAAAAATAGAGCCCCTATCTGATATAATTTCCTCTGGTGTTCCATGATGTTTTCAGACATTTTGAAGGTATAATGTTGCCATGTCATTTGAATCAATAGCTTTGTGCGTTGGAATAAAATGAGCAAGTTTTGTATTTTTATCTACTACCACTAAGATTGAGTCATAGCCTTTGCTATTAGGCAGCTTTACTATGAAGTCAGTAGACACCCGTTTCCAAGAGGATTCCGCAGCTAGAATGGGTTGTAACAACCCATATCGTGGATGATGCGTAGGCTTGGATCTTTGACATAAGTCGCAACCGTCTATATAGCGATGGACGTAGCGTCTCATGGTTGGCCAATAAAAGGTCCTCAAGACTAGGTCCATTGTTTTAGCTTGTCCTTGGTGCCCCGCAACAGAGGCATCATGTCTTGATTTTAATATTTGGAGTTGTAATTCTTGATTGTGGAGAACAAAAATTTTACCCCAAAAATGCAAAATTCCGTCAAGTAATTTATAATCTTGAAAACGACAATGAACATCAATTGGGGCTTTGTCACGATTATTGCTGAAAAATGCTAATATTGGTTGAAGAGTTTCATCTTGATATGCGACCACTTTAATGCTCTTGGTAAGACTTGCGTCATTGCAAACAGGTTCAAAAGACTCCAACATGGCTAGTTTGAGTAGTGGTCTTGAACCCTCATTGCCTTTTTTTATGATATCAGGTGGTCTTGAAAGCATGCCTACTCTTCCGTTTAGTAACCTTGGTCTATGTTGGATCTCAAAATTGAATCCAGAAAGTAGCTCAGACCATCGAGCCTGATGTTTGTTAAGTTGTTTTGTGGTTAAAAAATGTTCTAGATTTTTGTTGTCAAAGATTACTCTGATGTGATGCGGTGAGCCTTCAAGGTACATCCGCCAATCTTGAAAAGCTAATACAATACTTAATAACTCTTTGTCGTATATATCATAATTCTGCTCCAGCAGTAACATTTTTGAACTTTGGTGTGCACAAGGATGTAGATGCCCATCCTCACCCCTTTGTAACAAAATACCTCCAATGGCCATATTTAATGCATCAGTTTCCACTACAAAAGGTTTTGCAAAATCTGAGTGAAGTAACAGTGGTGGTTGGAGAAACTTGGATTGAAGTTCCATGAATGCCTTATCCACTAGAGAGGTCCATTCAAATTTCTGATCTTTCCGTGTCAATTTTGTTAGTGGAATAGCAATTTGTGAATAATTATAAATGAATCTGCGATAGAAATTTGCAAATCCTAAAAAGGCTTGAACTTCTTTTATCGTTGTTGGTGTAGGCCATCTTTGAATAGCTTGTACTTTATCCGTGCACATTTGTAATCCTTTTGAAGTTATAATCATGCCTAAAAATTCCACTAACTGACAGTGGAATTGACATTTTGAAAGCTTTGCATATAGTCCAGTTTGTTGTAGTCGTAAGAGAACTTCTTGAACTACTACTTGATGTTCTTCTAAGATTTTTGAAAAGATAAGAATATTGTCTAAATAAATGACCACTAAAATATCAAAGAGATTGCTAAAAATATGTTGCATATGGGATTGAAATTGAGCTGGTGCATTAGTCAAACCAAACGGCATCACTAAATATTCAAAAAGCCCATATTGGGTTTTAAAGGCAGTTTTATATTTGTGGCCCAAAGCCATTCGTATCCTATGATAAGCTTGTCTTATATCTAATTTAATAAAAATGGTGGCCCCTATTAACCTATCAGTGAATTCAGATATTAATGGTAAATGATAGCGATTTTGTACTGTAACCTTATTGAGATTTCTATAATCCACACAAAATCAAATAGATTCGTCTTTCTTTCAGATAAATACGATTGGTGCTAAAACTAAAGATTTTGACTGTTGGATCCATCTTTTCTTTAAATTCTTCTCAAGATAGCATCGCAACTCTTCTAATTCTATTGGTGACATGGAACGTAACCCAATATTTTGAGGTTCTTGTCCCTCCTTGAATTCTATTTTCATATTAGCTCGACCATAATTGGAGAGTTCATTAGAGGCCTTCTCGCTAAAAGCTTGTTGTAAATCCTGATATTAGGCTGGAATCTGCCCTTCCTTTGATGTCCCAATTTCAACATCAGTTACCATATTTGACACCTGCAAGGCGTATCGCTCTGCCCCTTTTGCAAACAAACAAAATGCTGCAGGTGATACCATTGCATATTTAGGTGTCTTTCTTCCAACATTTTTGTATTCTAGGAATTTACCCTTATTACAAGCTCCAATACGCTCCAATTGCTCCACAACAGCTGGCGTTGATGGCGGCCTGCTTCCTAGTTTCTTTGGCAATTTTTTCTTTATCAGAATGCTTTGATAGCTATGTCCCGCATTCTCTTGGTCTTTTCTCAAACATTGCAGACAATTCTCTTGGCAATATTTTGAGTCAAAAGTCACATTCTTCTCAGCCCATCAAATGGTGGGATCATGACAACTTAACCAAGGCGTTCCAAGTATACAAGGGTTTCGCCCGCTGTTGGTTATATCAGCCATGAGCACCTCTTGATGGTTTCCTACATCCACTTTTAAAATAGCTTCATGCGTGATCAAGCCAGAATTAATGGTCCGGTCGTCAATCACCCTTACTTTCCTTGGATTGGTCTTTGTTTTAATCTTTGCGTGGCACTCACTGGCAAACTGAGGATGCACAAAGATTCTAGTTGCGCCCAAATCCACGAGACTATGAGCTTTCATTAGATTGATCATACAATCCAAGGTTAAATGAGACTCGGGATCAATCGTAGCTTGCAAGTAGAGAGGCTTGTCCATTTCCTTTGGTTGCTTCCTTGGCTTCTTATTTTGCTTGGTCAATTTGATCATTTCACTATTAACTAACAGATGCACTTCTTTGTTGGTTGATTCTCATAGCTAGAAACATGCTCTTTGTCCAGTTCTCCAATCCCATGCGTTGGATATCGCAATTTGAATCAAATCCGGGTACCAAGATATTATACTCAGTCTTGAGCTTTGCCTTTTCCCAAGCATGAAGCTTCGTCATGTGTGGTGTCCAAGGTGGAAATTGACAACAATTTTGAGGAATTGGTCGGGCATTTTGCTCTGACATGTCCGACCTGTCCACAACCCCAACACTTACCATGCTTTTGGTATTCAAGGCGTTTTGCAACAGTTTTTGCTAGTGCAATTGATACATGAATTGCGTCAAGATCCATCGGTGTAGGACCAGAATCTTATTGAGGCACTTAAGAGTTTGTAACGCGATCTTGTGAATTGAAATTGGGAAAAGGAAGACGTCGACCTTATCGTCAAACCCATAATCTTTCATCAATTTGAGTAGCCATGGCCATCCATTCTTGAAGTCTACATGGCTGGGTTTTTGCTGTTGCAATTGAATCTAACACCTCATCCTTGAGACCTCTCCGAAACTTCGCCATCAAGCTTGATTCGTTCCAATCCACCTAGGCTGCATATTCATTAAAAGAAGAGATATATGTCAACAAGGATCCTGTTAGGTGGATTTTTCCAAGGCGATTTTCAGCATTACTCCTACAATCTATGTCTCCATAAACTGAAATCACTCCATTTCAAAAACCATCATAATTTTGAAGCAATTCATGAGATTGCCCTTCATCAAGTGCTTAAAGTATGGGCATCGCCCAACTTTGAGCTGCTCCTGTCATATAAGACAAAGCATATACAATTTTATTTTCATTATAACAATATGTCTTTGGTTTTTTCTAGAAAACTAATCGAAGCTGTGCGAACTACTTGTATATTTCTCCGCCTTTTTTGCCGGAAAACTTCTCAGGCAATGTCACCTTAAGCTTTTTGCATTCAAATTCCAAATTATCATAACCATGATCTCGTGGATGGGCTCGCTGTCGGGTTGAGAGAAGCGCCCCTTGGAAATACGCAAGGTGTCTTGCTGCGATCGTGCGTTGCTGACTAAAATCATCTTTGGTCTTGATCTTCACTTTTTAAATCTTCACTCTTCATGTATTTAAGTCTTCATGTTTTAATAAAAACAATGAAGAAAATCATAAATAACAAGTCCTAGAAAGGTTGCAACCTTTTATTTAATGTCATAGATGGCTTAAAGATTCAAATGCTAAATATAATAGCAACTTGGAAAGCTCTTCTAACCCTCTTAAATTTCTTAAAATTTCAATTCAATCTAAACTATTGTCTAAAAGTTATGCGGGTTCAAAGTAGAGACTCGTCTTTTTCCTTGCAAACTAAACATAGTCTCTATAAACCTCTACAACTTATGTTTTACATATCATTCATAAAAACATGATATCAATTTGAAAAGATGATACCATCGGCTATAACTCCTAAAATTTTCACTTCAAAATAAAACTCTATCCAAAAGTTCTAGTCAATCAAAATGTGGGTCTCAATTTTTTAAAGAGCATCCAAACCCCCAACTCCTACATAATATAACTTCTTCAATAAGACTCCAAATGAAATGATTAAAGACAATACAAAAAGCTATGACAACAAACTATCACTCCTAAAATTTTAAAAAAGAAAATTTTATATTGTCCAAAATTCGTAGCTCTTCAAAGTTTTGGCCTTCTCATAACAACAAGGCAGCCACCTCTAATTCTTCACACCTCCATAACTTTCTCTTCTAAGCTTCAAATTTTGAGTTTAAAGACTTTCTACAGAGTTAAGACTATGATAAATATTCCCTCTAAATCTTGTTGCAAAATGATATATAAATCATAAGCTATGGCTTGTCAAAGTCTCAGCCTTTCTTCATAGTTTGAGTTTTTTACTCTAAAATTCAAATACTCATAACTTTTGCATCACAACTCCAAATCAAAATTGCAAATTCATTTTGGAAAGGTAATCACACAAGAAACAACTTTTCAAATTTTTAATTCAAAATCATGTATACACCAAATGTTCTCTTACCTCAAAGTTTCGGGATTTCTCTCCTCTTCTCACCCACACTCAAATACTAACTTCCAACAACTAAGGAGTCTCTCCTCCATAATTTTGACCCTATCTAGGGTAGGGAAGTGGGACACATCAGCCCATGCCCCTCTCTATTCTAACCCCACCATAGATGCCAAACCCCTTTTCTTTTCACACCTTTCCCGTGCACTTCTAAATCTTTAATATTTTTTTATTTAAACAAAGGTAAAATATATGAGCCTTCCAAAACATTTAGATAAATATATAAAAATGATTAAATTACAAAATAAGCACCACCGTAAAGTAGCAACGTACCCTTGCAGATATATAATAGCGTCAAACGTTTATCTTTGGTCGCCAAGTCGTGAACTTGGTTGGTTGGAGAAGTGGTCGTCTCTGGCCGTCTGCCGGTCCGTGTTCAAATCCCATTGGACTCGTCGAGCGGTAATGGCGGCCCGCGGCTTAGCAGCTAGTGAAGCAAGAAATTGGCCCAGCCAACCCGCTACCTATCCCCCTGAGCTGTGCATGTGACAAGACGGCACAGTGCACTGGAATCTATGGTAGCTGCGCTGTCACCAAATCATGGTCCTCATCACAACCACCCATTTTGCTACAACTGTTGATTTATTGAAATCAACACAAACATAAATAAATAACAAGTATCTAAATAATGGAGAGATCTCCATCAGGACATCACTCACTTGCTCTCATTGTGGTCAATGAATCTGCAAGATGTTGTAATGAAATCGACTTTTCTGAGAGTTGTTGAACAGTTTGCGGAATGGCTTCTCAAAAGACAAATTGTACATGTTGTTGAATGAACATTACATATTCTGATCCCATTCTGTCAAACAATGGAGATCTTGCCTCAACACCGGATCCTTCCCAATCCATCTCACTGATCAAGCACTAAACCCTAGTTTTACAACAGTGCAAGATTTCTAATTGTAACCCTCTTTCTCCAATTGTGATTATTTTTCTAGAAGCAAAGTGTGGACAATAAAAGACTCAAGCTAATGTTATGATGAGCATTCCAAAGACTAGGTTCTAATCAATGCTTTGCAATTCTATCAATTTAAATGCAAAACTAAACAAGTTTATTGATAAACACAAGAAGTTCTCACACGCCGTCTTTCCAATTTTACAATAGGTTGAATGAGGGACAATTCCCCCTTACTGGAGTTAAGTACCAAGTACCGATGCTTGAAGTTATAACTGCTGTAACCAACCCTAGTGGTTCCTAGTCCGGTTGTATGACAAAGTTGTTACATATTTCAACCACTAAACTCACAGTTGGTCACCGTCACTGGCCCTCTACAATAGCTCTACAATGCTCTAAAGTAGGAGGTTCTAAAAGCATTTGGCTTTAGGAAGTAGGAACCTCTTGCATTTTGTAAAAAACATGTACAATTGTCATTGATGAGTTCAGTAGGTTTAGCAAATATGCTAAACCTATCTAACTCATCAATGACAGTTGTACATATTTTTTGCAAAAAATAAGAGGTTCCTAGAGCCAAATGCTTTTAGAACCAAAACGCTTTTAGAACCTCCTACCTTATAGCAGTGTAGCAAGTGCCCATCTATCATAATATTTTTTCAAAAATTGCAAAAGTCAATAATGCATGGTGCCTTCATGAAAACTACAAGAAGGGCAAGATGAGACCTAACACTATGTTTGTGAATCTTCTCATTATTTGGGTTACATAAAGATATGAGTGCATCTAATGAGGTATTTTTTTGCCTTCCATGACAAACCATGTGTTTATGGTCACTTTTGGAAAAAAATCAGATGAAAAACAACTATTTTTCATCCTGTATAGGTATTTTTTTATTATACAAGAAACAAAAAGCGTCCTTTGGGCATTCAACCCTTGAGCACCTCAGCGCCTCAAATCAAGCCTCCCATGATTTCAAAGCCTTGTTTGGGGCATTGGATCTCTTTTGTTGATCTTGCTATAAACTACAATTATGAAGGCATTCAAGTTGTCCACGCCAATGGAGTAATGACAAGGATAGCCAAATGATATACAAGTGCTATAAGAGATTTGATTAGGTGAAACACCATACGGGGAGTGGTGGCGAGCAACATTTTACATGCTACAACCGGTCAATATCCCTAGCAAGCTTCCTTGTGTGTGCTTTGTGGTAGCGAGAAAGTTGTTAAAGGTTCAAGCATGTTCTATACCCTTATTATGGCAACCGTCACCAACTGGTCATCATTTTCCGTGCAATAGCAATTTGAAGCCCTAAAACTTAACCTAAAAAGAAGTGCAATCTTCAATAATTTACAACTATGTGCACTCACATCTAATTTTGCTGCTTACAAAATTTAAGATGAATTAGGGGCTTATAGAATTTTGTAAAAATCATCAAATAGCAACTACCTACCAAAAAATGAGATTTTGTCATCATATGTTGTTTAATCAAATGTCCCATCTCCCGTGGTGAATTGTTCCCAAAATTTGCAAGTTGTTTTCTAAGTAGGTGTTCCACTATTTCAATAGTCACTTTTTGTGGATCATCTAATTGACCAAATACGATGCATCAAAATTGTCTATCTCCAAAAACCTTGATTTTGGTGAAAACTGCCTGGGCCCTCATACGCACAAGGTTAAATAGCAATAGAGAAAACGTTCATGTGTGCTCATTTTTGCTTGTAAACTGACATCTTTATGTCTCCAAACTAATAAAAGCAAGTTCTAGAAAGCAATTAGTGACAACTACCTTCAACCAACATTGATGTAGAGATCTATTTAACAAAGTTTGTTAACCGCTTTTGAACCACTTTGTTTAGTAACAATAAAAAGTCGCCCTTTTATTATTGTACACTACTATTCTCAATAACGCATGCAGTCATTTCATATGCATCATGTTGTAATTACTGTCCCACTTGTTGATTAGCAATTACGAATTACAAAACTTCAAGCTTTCATATTTTACACCTAATTCAACTAGCTTGTTCATCAAATTTTTGAAATAAATTTACCAAATTCCTAAGATCACTCCCTCTCACTATTTAAATCTTTTACTTTACAAATTAGGTGTGGGACATGGTTGACAATGGGTACCTCTATCTTGTTAAGCTATAATCTTAGTTATGGATTTTCTTATGGCTTTGTAATCTAAGGATACAGGCATTTTGCCAAATTCATGGAAATTTATGATACTAACCACAATTTTGGGAGTTTTATATGAAACTTGGTGAACTTCCACTTCTACTTATGTTCACTTAGTTTTTTTTTTAATTGGTTATTACTAGGATACATATTTTTTGGTTGGTCAATAATCTTATCATTTTTTTACACTATGTCAATTTTATATTTCAAAAATTGGTTTAGTAAAAATGCAAATTTTATTTTTTTATACGGGTTTTTTCACTAGTAGAAAACTCCTTCCAAAACAACAGAAAACCAACAGTTTCTTGTTGATTTGGGCACTTGCCCACGCTAATTGACTAATTTAACAGAATTCTATAAAAAACTAAATACGTTCTGTTGATTTGGACACCATTATCTAAATCAACAGAAATTTTGGAATCTTTTGAAGATCTTTTGGGAATTTTTTGTGAATCTTTAAGAATCTTCAAGAATCTTTTGGGAATCATTGAGAATCTTTTCAGGATTTTTAAGAATATTTAAGAATCTTTTTGAGATTTTAGAATCTTTGAGAATCTTTTAGGAATCTTCATGAATCTTTGGAAATCTTTTGGAATCTTTTCAAGTTTTTTTGGAATGTTTGAGAATGTTTGAGAATCTTTGAGAATCTTTCAGGAATCTTTGAGAATCTTTTGAAATCTTTGGGAATCTTTTCAAGTTTTTTTGGAATCTTTGAATGTGTTTGAGAACAATTGAGAATCTTTGAGAATCTTTAAGAATCTTTGAGAATCTTTGAGAATCTTTGAGAATCTTTTAGGAATCTTTGAGAATCTTTGGAAATCTTTGGGAATCTTTTCAAGTTTTTTGGAATCTTTGAGAATGTTTGAGAACAATTGAGAATCTTTGAGAATCTTTCCGAATCTTTGAGAATCTTTGAGAATCTTTGAGAATCTTTTTGGAATCTTTGAGAATATTTTGGAATCTTTCAAAATCTTTTCAAGTTTTTTTGGAATCTTTGAGAATGTTCGAGAACAATTGAGAATCTTTGAGAATCTTTTAGGAATCTTTGAGAATCTTTGAGAATCTTTTGGAATTTTTGGGAATCTTTTCAAGTTTTTTTGGAATCTTTGAGAATGTTTGAGAATCTTTGAGAATCTTTGAGAATCTTTAGGAATCTTTGAGAATCTTTTGGAATCTTTGGAAATCTTTTCAAGTTTTTTTGGACTCTTTGAGAATGTTTGAGAACAATTGAGAATCATTGAGAATCTTTGAGAATCTCTTTGGAATCTTCAAGAATCTTTGGAAATCTTTGAGAATCTTTGAGAATCTTTTAGGAATCTTTGAGAATATTTTGGAATCTTTGGAGAATCTTTTCAAGTATTTTGGAATCTTTGAGAATGTTTGAGAACAATTGAAAATCTTTGAGAATCTTTGGGAATCTTTTGAGAATCTTTTTTGAAATTCAAAAAGTCTTTGAAAATCTCTAAGAATTTTCAAGAACCTTTTTGGAACCTTTGAGAATCTTTTTAAAATCTTTATGAAATTTGTTAAAGTACTTCAAAATACTTATAGAAATAGAATCTCTTAGACTGAATTAGAGTCCTTTAGGAATCTTTTTGTGAATCATCAAAATACTTTCAAAAATACTTTCACAATAGTTTAGGTTTGTTTTTGAAATCTTTCTAAAACCTTTTTGGACCTCATTAAATTTTTTTGATGTTTTCAAAAATAAAAAAAGTTTTCAAAAAAAAAAAATCTTTTAGAAGTTTGAGTGTACATTGACTGGTTTTGTTTTCTTTACTTTTCACAATTTGGTAAGATTTAAACTTAGCAGCCTTCAAAGTCAAGTAAAAACATGACCATAATAACAAAAAACTCAACAATTTTTTGTTGATCTAGATACTTTTGGACACAACTTCACTAATTCAACAAAATTTTATATAAAAAGTACAACATTTTGTTGTTTTAAATACCAAAATTTCTTTACAAACAAATATAAATGATGCTCCTCAATTCTTTGAAGAAATCATAAATGTCCCTTAAGGATTAAAAGTACCAAAAATATCTTTGTGTTACATGATAACCAAGTGTATAGTTTAATGCAAATTTGTACAAGAAACCAAAGGTGATTTTTACATTTCAAATAACACAAGGATATATTTAACATTTCAAAATAGAAGAGTTTTTTGTTAATTTTCCAAAATAATAGGAGTATAATTGATATTCCTACAATAAATAAAGACTATTTTTTATGTTTCACATATTTTCGGCGTAAACTTGATATTTTGAAAGACTTAAAGGGTATTTTTAGTAATTTTCCTTCTATTATTAACCAAATGAATTAAAAAATAATAATCTTATAAAATATTTTTATAAGCTTTAAAAGATGGGAATTGATATGTGTACCACACTCTTCCAATTACTATACCACACCACAAGGTAAATTTTTGATTTCTACCATCAAAAAGTTGAATTTGAGAATTTTGAATTCAGATTTGGACTTAGAGACCATGGTATTGTCTAGAACCATAAAAAGAGTTGCAATTCAACAACACCCAATGAAAATGCGTAGTTAGGGAGAAAATTGTTAATTTTACTTTTGTTTGTAAAAAAAGATAAGCTTTTTCATTGGGTGTTGTTGAATTGCAACTTTTTTTATGGTCTTAGACAATACCATGGTTTCTAAGTCCAAATTTGAATTCAAAATTCTCAAACTCAAATTTTTGATGGTAGAAATCTAAAATTTACCCCAAGGGTGTGGTACAAAAGTTCAAAGGGTGTGGTTCACATATTAATGCCCTTACAGAATATCCAAAACTATTCAAAAGTCTATAGAATTTTGATTTTATAATTGCAAGGATTTAATTTTGTAACTTTTCACGACTTCATGTTATTTGAATCTATCAAACTATGGAGGCTATTTTAACAAAATAAGGTTCTTTTTACAAAAAAACTAACACTAAATAATATTTATTAATGAATCCAACCTTTGCCTGCAACAATCCTTATGAGATTTGTGAATTCCAAAAAAAATTTATAAACAAAATCAAAAGGATGGAAACAAACAATTTATTTAAAATTTCTAAACACCTTCTCTGATTTTATCTCATAACTTTTGATAAAAAGATTGAAATCCAAAAAAAATTGTTGGAGGTGAAAGTAAAATACATTTACCAACTTTTCTTAGTTCAAAGTTTTTTGAAAAAAAGTTCTTTAATGGGCGAAAGTAACCTCCAAAGTCTACTGGATTACTAAAGACATGAACATTTAATGTACAAATAGAATTAAGACACTAATGCATGCATGTGCATTTGCACATTCTCTAGTGGTTTAGAGAATGTGTTAAGGTTGTGGAGTGTGAGAGGAGAGGTGGAGGGTTCAAACCCCGCTACCGGCAGCTGCCCGAGAGTCCGGGCAGCTGCCCAAAAAGTTCGGGCAGCTGCCCATCCCCCTAAAAAGTTCACATTTTCTTAAAATATTAACAAATTCTATGAAAAAAAAATTTAAAAATGAGAAGAAATAGAATTGAACAACATAAAATAAGTAATAGAAATCAACAACAAATTAACAGAAAACTGTAAATAATCAACAGAAAATCAATAGAAAAGTACCCAAATCAACTTGACCAAATTCACAGAAAAAATCAACAGTTTTTAGTTGAAATTCTGTTGATTTTGTGCTGAATTTTCTACTAGTGTTTGTTTTCACTTTTAATGGTGTTTGTTGTTGATTTCTAGTGCTCAAAGATCCTTGGCCAGATTTGATAGTGTCCAAGTCCCACTATCTTGGATACAAGAGTTTAGCCTCTAAAAATTGTTACGATCCAAAGTTGGGAGTTTACACATTATTTGGATTTTGGTTGGTACATGAAAGAGACTTGCAAATCAAATTTTGGTACATGAAACTTCCTCAAGTTGTCTACCTACAACTATTGTTTGAACTTGAGGCCAAATATTTTTCCAAACTAGAGTGGAGACATATAAACTTGGCATCATTTTTCAAAGAGGAATTGAGTCACAAATCATTTCTTAAAAAATTCATCCAGTCTCTCCAAAGCAATTTTTATCATTGCTTTTAAAATTCTTTATGCAAATTCATTCTTAACCCTAATTTTTATCAAATTTTAGATAGAAAATACATTTTCAAAAGCAATAGTACTAATACATTGAACTATGCATAATTTAGCCAACACAAAGAGGTTAGGATAGTGTGTCTAAAGTCTATGGCTACAAGTAAGCATGACCCACAAACCCATAGAACTTTTTTGAAGACACTCTATGATGGCTTGAAAGCTTAAAGCCAAAAAAAATTGTTGGATAGCAAGGATTTTTACAAGAGAAAGACAGGTCTTACTTTTAATCTTCTTTTTTTGCCCATAAAGAGCAATTAATATAATAAATTTTTCTAGGACTCCAACTTTTCAAACCCAACTGCTTATTTGGCATGTTAGAAGGAGTTGATTTTATTTGAACAAGGTCATTGGTTGAAAATGTTGTTTTTGAAAAGAAAGTTTGTGGCAACATCATTGTAAATGAACGGCATTGTATCATAAGGTAGGAACACCCATAAGCGTTAGTGTCTCCATAACTGTCACCTCTGAAATCTTGGAAAATTTGTGGAAATGAATAGATGTAATTACAGGGATGTACAACATGTGAACATGAAACCTCAGTGTTGGTTATGGGTGCAACATGTGAACATGAAACCTTAGTGTCGGTTATGGGTGCAATGGTAGTTTGCTCTTTAAAAATTCACAACTTATTCTCGCAGCATCCAAATAATACATTCGAAAGTGCAAAATTATTATTTTTCTATTCCTAAAATGATCCTATGATTTGCTAGCTGTTTATTTATGCTCATCATGTTCAAAACCCTTAAACTAACGCTTATGGGTGCTCCTACCTTAATCCCAAAAGGCCAACTTTTTTTCATTCTCATACGGTCACAAGACTACTGTTTTTTATTAAGAATGTTGGAGAATTTCCTTACTATGAACAAGTTCTTAGATTAATTCCTAACATTTTTTAAATCCTGTTTAGCCCACTTCCTAATTTCTAAGTACAAGTTTGTTCAAACATCCACAAGATCAGGTTGTAAAACGGTTGGTTTCTCCTAACCGCGTTTTTACAAATGGAAACGCATCCGCTATCTTTCATTTTGTTAATGCAATCGTCAAAAAAATCAGCTAGCATGTAACTAAAGGATGGTTCACCTCACATATTGGCGCATACAGCCCTTATTCTTGTGTTCAACTAAATTTGTGTAAGTTTAACGAAACATTTTAGATAGTTGGTGTCACAATGTGTATTGTTTATTGGTTAAATATTAAGCATTTTAAGCAGCGTTCTTTAACCCTAACCCCTAAAGCACTAAGCTCAAATTTTCACCAAAACTATTCCAAAATTGCCATTCTAGTACAAGTATCAATTTTAAAAAGATTTTTTTTATTGACAAATGTAGCTGTAGGATCTTATACTACACTAGTTTCAAAAAATGTGAAAAAAAATCCAAGAGTTTTCACCATGTACATTCTTAGATATTTGAGTTTGAATTAACAAAAAATCATTTTTTGTATTTGCAAAAATCCAGGCAACTGCACTTCACAAGGTCATAATTGTATGAAAAAAACTCCAAAATGGTTGTAATTTCTTGGACTTGTTTTTCAAAGCAAGTTGGGTACACACTTGAAAAGTTTCAAATCATTTGGAATTGTAAAACACATGGAAAAAAATAGTAAATAAAAAGAAGTAGAGAATGACTGAAACCACTAAATTGTTAAGAACTTAATTATGGAAACAAAAAATTCCAATCCCAATGGTTGTAATGTTGTGATAAACAATCTACATCTTTTGATTATTTTTTTTTCTAAAATATCAAAAATCGAGTAAATTAATGGACTTCAAAGTTTATTTTAGAGTAAAGAATACATAATTGCTTGCAAACAAAATCTCCTCATAACTTTCATCTCATTGATAAAAATAGAATGATTCAAAGCTTCCTAAGTAAATATAAATCTAAAGAACCAATTTTGAAAAACAAAATTCAAAAAACGTAATTTTAAAGAAGTTTTTTGGCTGCCTTCTTAGCAAGGAAAACAACATATCATGCAATATCTTTTGAACCATGAAGTCAAAAGTTATGAAAATTATTGAGCCTTAAAGCTACTCCTTGGACACATCATGTGTGAAAATTTCAAAGAAAATAAATGAAAACCCCATTAGTAGTGAGCTGCCCAAAATTGCTATGTTGCCAAAAAAGGGTATTTAGTGCTTTAGGGGTTAAATTGTGAAAAAAAAATTATGCAGCTAAAAGAAATGTAAGCTTTCTAGTGTTAAATTTGAAAATTTTAGCTTGTTGGCAATGTTTTTAGCCAATTGTGTTGAAAGTGAAAATCATATTTGGGATCACCGATTGTAACTAAGAGGATTGTTAAGGGAGGGTTGGTGGAGGTTGATATTGCTTGCTTTGTAAGTTGGACTTATGTGGATGAAGTAGTTTTGTGAGTGTAAAAAGGTGAGATATGAGCCATGAGCAAAGATTTATGTGAGCAAAAATTGTTTTCCAATTAATAATCAATGAAAAATCTAAAACAAATGATGAGTTTTTCAAGAGATAAAAGTTTAGAATGCACAATTATAGGGCCCTATGTACATGGTTATTGATGAAATGACAAAAAAATCCATACTCACAACTCATGACTCACGGATCCCTGCTCACAATATAACATTCTCCTACTTGACAAACATTTTTCATAATGTAACATTTTTGCACTTACTTTTAGTTATCCTAAAAGTAAACAAAAGGGAGGGAACAAGGTTCAAATTTTAGGATAATAGTGATATTGCAATAAAATAAATGCAATATGTTTTTGCGTGCCAAAGAAACTCTAGATGTTCTCAATTTCAATCTTGCTTGTACAAATTTTTCTCATGTGCCATTGATCCTTTGGATGTTTTTTTGGTGTTGCCATTTGCATCAATTGATGTGATATATTTGTATGTGGTGACACTTGAACTATGGAACAAGTTAATTTCATTAACTGAAATGTTCCTCAAACTTTGCTATTGAATCATATCTATGTTTGTGTAAATATATATATATATAACAAAAATAAAATACTCCATCTAATATAGAACTTATATGCAAGAAAACTGTGTTTTGCTTTTCATTAGTCAAATGACATTATTTTAGAATGCACATAGGCAACCAAAAATAATGGATAGTATCATGCATATGTGAATTAATCCCATCTAATTGGCCCTTTGTAACAAATTAAGGTATAGGGATGTACCTCATCCGTCCATTTCTAACCGGTATTGCCCCCCATTGTTTCCACCAAGAAAGATACACAGTCTTGAGCACCATGCAATGGTCGTTCGGAATTTTGGAGTTGCTCTTAACAAAGTGCTCTCTTTACTACATCACCAGCGCCATTCCACTCACCCTTATTGTGATCGGAACTGTAGAAGTTCCATATCATTCTGCAACCTCCCATCAAAGATGAGTACCTACAAAAATGTTCAAAGGCGGTGGCAACAACAAATTTCAAGTAAGACAACTTTAACAACAGATTGTTGGAATGAAAACAAGAAGGAGGTGTTTCATGCAAGCACCGTTACCTTGCAATAAAGTAAAGAGACCTCGCACCTTTGAATTGCGCTGCGCACTCGTCATTGAACACCAGGTGCATATGTGGCAAGCAATGTTGGCTATGCAACCATTGCCAATGTTTGAGAAGGCAGTGTTGAACAAAAAGTGTGTCATGGGCTTTATTGTTGGATATCCAGTAATATGTCTCTTGGATGAGTACTGGGTCTATATTGTTTAAGTCCTCCACAATTTCTACACGGTACACAACTTGCACCATTATTGTAACCCGCATTGAATGGTAATACATGGACTGGATCTTGTTTTAGATTTGGAATGTGTAATCCTCAGCAAAATCAATGTGCATAAGTATTGCACCTAGAGGCAAGCTCTCCTTAGCTAGCCTGGCTTGATCAGCTTGCCAACGCGCGCAAAAGTTGTGGATTACAAAAGCCTTCAGATTCGGCCTCAAGAAGTCTATGAACGTGGAGAATGAAGTATTGTGAGTTACCTCTTTGATACACTTTTGCGATTTGTTTGAGTTTGTGGATTCCTCTGTTTGGTACTGAAATTGTTTCCAATTAATGACTCGATTTGGTCCTTTGACCCTTTCGAGTGGACATAGGCAAAATTTCTGTACTCTGTCGTGTTTGCACGACCCCGTCAAGCACCTGCAAGGAGCGGTTGAGTTCAGCATTCTAAGAACACATTCGGCAGTCCTTATAATGGATGGAGTCATGGAAATTTTAAGCGGTGTGGAAAAGACATACCTAATGTTATGGAACTCGGCGTCGCCTTCTTTCTCGCACAATATAGACATCCACATCTCTGTCACTCCAGTGAATTGACTCACCCCAACATGGCAAGTTCCGTCAACATTGGAACCACATACACCACAGTGGCACCTGCAGCAGAATAGAACGTGCGCACCATGTTCCGGATCACAGAACATATTCAAAGCTTGCAATAAGAAGAGGACTTGGATGTGATGGCGGCAGTAGCAAACATTTATTTCTTTGCACTTGATGACAAAGAAGGGCCAAAGGTTGATGGAGGACCTCATCTGGATTTGCAAGTGAGGGTTACCCTCTTGGAACCTCTGGAAGAAATTGACTAGCAATGCAGTCACGTTCATGACAAGGTGTTATTTGTAAATCATGGAAAATTGATAAATTCTGATAGATAGTGCTACAATGAAAATGTACTACAAACACAATCCTACATAATGGCAAATTAGTATGGCAGGACACTACCAGTCGCACATGAGTCCTCTTTTTAGTACTAAGTAGTTCTTCATTATTACAGTGAGTATGTATCAGTACAGTGGAAGCTTCACTCTAGTATTGCCACAGTTCATTCTAAGAGTTACATTACGCATCGTTATGTTTCAAGAGAGCTTTGGATATGAACGTAGTACAAGTGACCTAGAACATAGTACCGTGAACAACCAAAGCCTTTTCAGTAGTACAAAAGTTGTGTGGACACAGTCCGGGCACCGTGGAGTACCTAATACGCTAGAACAACAACGGCACTTAGGTAAAAACCCAACTGTCGGACTGTTATACTACATAAGACCAACAAGATCATCTAGGGTTGGGCCAAAGTGGTCTTTGTTCGGCACAGTGAATTCAATGTACTATGCAGTACCCCTTTGCATGTATGGGCTGCACAAAATAGTGGTAGTGAGTACTACCACAACCAAAGTGACTGAAATCTGAGTAATGTATGTTAACAAATGGTACTGAACATAGTAGTGCGTGAGGAGAAGCAGTATCCAAGTATTGCCCGACATAGTACGTGCACGTCATAGAATGCAATCTAGAGCTACAAGCACTACGTAATGAACTAACTGTACCAGGTTGTTTTTGAAGTAGAGGTGACTTGTTGACGTAGTAGCATGCTTGTAATTCCTATATGAGCACTGAGAGAGTTGAAGTGAAGCCAATTAGAACAGGAAGATGCTTGTCAAAAACAAGGGCACTAGTACCAGACAGGAATCGATGAAGGGAGCCACCCAAAAGGGGAGGCAATGCTAAGCACGGAACTACTAACACCATCCCAGCAACAATGATTGAAGTAAACTAGAGAGCAATATGATCAAACCGGACGAGGGAGTACTTGACTAGACAAAGAAGTAGGGAACGTTGGGATAGTGCTATTGATAGAAATATGATGAGATTCTAGCTAGACCTAATTGTAACATTAATTCCTAACCTAGATGCAGGGTACTATCTGAGTTCATAGGAATGCTTGCGAGTAGTCAATACCTGGCTCTCCATGAGAAGATGTGCAGCGTGCCTTTTAGATAAGCTTTGACCTAGCTTCTTCTTCTGGACCTACTTACGATTGGGACTAACCATAATCTCTTTAGTCCACCAAGATATCACCACCGCCTGCACCTCTTTGGCAACCCCTCCTTTGCACTTCCTCCGGCTTGGCACTTTGAAACAAAACTCCGTTCGTATTTTAGCTTCTTGCACTTTGCGTGTTGCAGAGTCCACATTTTGTTTGCAAGTTCCGAGAATCTTGTGGAATCTGCTTGAGTCACAATCCCAGTCTGAGACAACTGCTTCCAAAATTGCATGCTTCATGGCCAACATCCCAATATTGGGGGGGATTTTCATGGCTTCCAAATCTAAATGAATGTTTAGGATAATGTTCCATTGTGCTCGCGCGTCCTCTGGGGTGGGGTAGTAATTTGGAATTAGCATCCTCACTATCTGGTTCTTCAACACCGTGTCCATGACAGCAGCCCTGAAATCCTAGTCTGGTAAGCGCTCCAAGTAATAAATCAGGTCCCTTGACAGTTCAGCCACCTTTTGGTGAAGAGTGGCACGGGATGAGCGATACTGGGACCCATCCATCGCGAGGTCCCTTCATTCACGTACGCACTCACGGTACCTCCACTGCTTCTCTCTCCATCTCCGTTGTTGCGCATCTTCAAATAGGCGCTGCATGTCTCGTCGAGTTCTGGGCCCTTGACGCCTCTCCCTCGATGGCGGCATAGTGTCGCTCCACGGAACAGGACATGGAGTTGCAGTGCACCGTTGACGCCTGTAGCCCGTGTCCAAAGAGAATTCAAAGGAAGTAACAACCAAAAAAAGGGCAGAGAACAACAGCGGCATAGCGTTTGACAATCTAAAGCCGCATGACATTACTTCGTCTCCACATAAACAACAACGGACATCCAACTACCAATAACGGCAATCCAATGAATGGATGAAAATTACCATCTTAATTGCACATGCTGTCAGTTGTGCAGGGTACTACATAGTACCTCTAATGGCGTATGAGTACTATACAGCCTTCTAGACCAAAAAATACCTCAATTTCAAAGATGCCAGTTTTTCATTTTTAGTAATTACAAAAAGATAGGATTAATTGAAACAAAAAATGGACATTTTGGACCTCCTCAAGGAGCTCCACTGGGTACAAACAATTTTTAGATGAAGTTAATTGATTTCCACCAGTGCAAGGAGATAAGAAGCCCACTTTGAGGATGTGCACAGGGCACAGAATTAAAAATTTCTTGGAACTCTTCAACATGTTTGTGTAATGTTGCAAGATGAACCCATTCCCTAATTTGTGGACCAAAAACCGCATTTCTGGAACCAAAATAGTACTCAAAACCCCTTAAATCATCAAGGTAGGTGAGCAATCAAGGGGCATTAAAAAATAGTGGGTTCATTTTTTAAAAAACCAAAAAATCACTGAACATCAGAAACTTTGGTGTTCAGCTTCATGCAAAATTTTGTGGCAAAATACTTTGTCAAGCCAAAGATATGAGCTAAAAACCGCATGTAGAAGGTAGTGGGGACACAAAATAGTACAAGTCTTTCTTGCAATCACCCACATGCTGAAAGTTGCACACTTCCTAGCTAAAGCTTGCATCTTTAGACTTTGTGTTGTCAATTCTGTGTACACTACATGCCATAGAAGGCAATTATGATGCATTCAAGTGCATCTATGGTGCGCATTCAAGCGCATCTATGTTGCGCATCCGCTTTCCACAAGTACCCCAATTCTTATCCTATGCACTTGTATTGTGATCAGCTAAAAATTGCTAGCAACTGTGGTTCAATTTTTTTTTCAATTCTCTATGTCCACAAAACATCCACTGTGACATTTAGAAGTTAGTGGCAATATTGGCAAATTTGTGTCTGAAGCATTTTCGTTTGAGGAGTATGATCAACTAAAAACATGTCATTTATTCACCATGCGACCATTTAATTACATTTAAAGGTAATTAAAAATATTTTCAAAATTTGTACAATTTTTGTACTAAGTGTACATTACACTTGTTTTTGCCTAGCTTGATATGCATGTGGTGTACCTTGCATCATGTTCATCCTCGAAGAAGCTATTGTTAGTATAACAAAATCTGAATCTTGGCACACCTAATGTTTCTTCGAAAGGGACTTGACAACTTCATCCGTTTTTCATCCTATTTTTTTTATTTTTTATTTTGTTGTCAAGGTAGCTATTAAAAAATGAAAGAAGAGTGCCAAAAAATTCTTCCTTACAAGTCTACATGTTTTTTTACATTTTATTTCTTAGCCTTAGTTTTTAAGGTCATTTTAAACAAAGATTAATTTTTGTGCTCCAAGATACAATTCAATGAGCCCAAGGCAGTGGTTTGGAGTAAGGTAGTACGCTCAAAAACCGCCCATCTAAGGGCTCATCCCTCTTTTTCATGGTTTTTGGTGGATGGGAGGATTTTTAGTTCATTTTTCAGACAAAGAGAGATAGATGCGGAATGCAACACAAGTCGTTTCATATTTTTTGAAGCATTTTTTAGTTACTTATGAATCCTCAAAGTGCATGTGTCATAAGTACCTATTAATGATCTTAGACCTTCCAAAAACCATTCACTTGCAAGTGAAGAGATTTGAGGAAGCAAGGAGAATGATTGGCTCTTGCAATTAAAAACACCTTTTGTTCCATGCATTCAATGAGTTGTAAGAGACTAATTTAAGAATCACCAGTGCACCATTTCATAACAGGCTACTGGATGGTTCAAAATGTGCAAACAATTTATGAGTGTACTACCTTATAACTTGATGTCCTTAGATTGTTCATGAACAAAGCTAAAAGAACCTTCAATGCACGCACCAAATGAAAACATAGAATATGGTGCATGCCTTATTAAAATTGTTGCATGGGAATATGACAATTTAACACCTAAAGGACCAAGCCATTTTTTTTTGCAAAAAACACAAAAAACTGCCACTTTTGAGGAAGCAAGTACAATGGTAAGAAAAAAAAGTTTTTACAAGAATTCAGCCATAAGATCTTATAGGAAACTACAAGAGGTACAAGTGGTAAAAAAATCATCTCAATCTACATAAAAATGAGTGAGATATTTACATCTGAATTGCAGAAAAAGTTCTTTTTGCTGCTGCCCAGAAATTTCAGAAGGCTTTGACCACTCTTAGATCAAAAAAATTACTCTATACAAAATTGAGGTTTACTTTTCCCATGTAGGAGACCAAGTTAGGTATGTGCGGGAGAATTTTCAAATCAATTGGAACTATACAACACATGGGAAAAAATAGTAAGTAAAAAGAAGTAGAGAATGTGTCAAAACACTAAATTGTTAAGAATTTAATTATAAAAATGAAAAATGCAAATCCCAACAGCTATAATGTTGTGATAAACGATATGCATCCTTCTATTTTTTTTTTCCAAAAGAATGAAAATTGAGTAAAATAAAGGACTTCAAAGTTTATTTTAGAGTAGAGAATCTAGAACTGCCCGTAAACAAAATTCCTCATAACTTTCATCTCATCAATCAAAATTGAATGATTCAAAGCTCCCCACATCTATATAAGTCTAAAGAACCTATTATAGAATCTTATTTGAAAAAAATGAAATTTTTAAGAAGTTTTTGGCTGCCTAGGGAGCAGCATTTTCTAGGTTTTCATGCATAACTTCTTCAATAAATGTTGGAATGAAGAAAAAATTACATTCCCATGTAGATCTTTGAATTCCTCACCTTCAGTAAAAGTTTCAGAAAATCACGCAAAGTAGTTTAGCCATAGGTACATGCCCGAAATCCCATTTGTCCTCTGAATGAACAATGATCCTTTAGGGGTCAATTGTATTGGGCTTCAACATAAAGGGAACAACAATATTTTTTGAGAGTAAAATGGTGAGCTGTAAGCAGTGAGCCAAAAAATTTGTGAGTGGAACCAAAATTGAGCTCAAAATCAATGAAAAAATCAAAAAATAAGCAAATTTTTCAAGTTATTCAAGAGAGGAAAGTTCAAAGTGCATAATTAAAGAGCCCCATGTACATAGTTAGAAGTGAAATTTAGTATCTTGACAAAATAACTAGGCTCACGACTAACGAATCCCTGCTCACAATGTAGCATTTTCCACTATACAAAGGCAATAAAAAGAACAAAAATGGTATTTTTTGTCACTATGACAGATCACTCTTCTTTACTCAAAATAGAAATATTTCTTAACACACCTTGAATTCCTCCATTGACAATGCCTTCTTGTGCAACATATAACTTCGAAAAATACAAAAAATATTTCAAGTGTGAGACAAAATTTGCAACGCACATGACCATAAAAGCAAGTAGTGCATCTGTGTTGGATCAACATTCCTAACTTCCAATGCCCGCATTCATCACTTCTTCTAATTGAGCCTTATTGAGTGTAGCATTGAAGAATCTCTTAGAACCACAATTGCATGTCATTTGAAGAAACAATATGTATGAAATGGATAACAAAATTATCGATTTTCATGATAGTACACAATTGTTGCATCTACTATGAACATTCTTTTCTTATCAATTCTCCATATAAGGCGTTGGTCGTGGCTAAACTTATGGAGCTACATTATCCCTTAAAGGACCAACTGTCCCCTTGAGGGACAAATGGATTTTGGGCATGTACCTATAGCTAATCTACTTTTTGTAATTTTTTGAAAATTTCATTCAAGGTGTGGAATTCAAGTATCTACGTGGGCATCTAAATTTTTCTTCATTTTGACATTTATTGAAGAAGTTAAAAATGGATTTCTAGAAAACATGCAAGATTGGGCAGCCCAAAAACTTCTTTAAAAATTGCATTTATAAAAATAAGAATATGAAATAGGTTCTTTAGACTTATATGTACATAGGGAGCTTTGAATCATTCAATTTTCATTGATGAGATGAAAGTTATGAGAAGTTTTTGTTTGCGGGTAGGTGTGGTTTTGAGAGAAACTATACATATCCAAAAACTCCAACTTCTCATAACTTTCATCTCATCAATGAAAATTGAATGATTCAAAGCTCCCTGTGTATATATAAGTCTAAAGAACCTTTTCCATATTTTTATTTTTTTTAAATGAAAATTTTAAAGAATTTTTTGGGCTGCCCAATCTTGTCCGTTTTCCAAAAATTCATTTTGAACTTCTTCAATAAATGTCAATGAAGAAAAAATCGGATGCCCACGTAAATCTTTGAATTCCTCGTCATCCATAAAATTTTCAAAAAAATATGCAAAGTAATTTAGCCATAGGTACATACCCAAAATCCCATTTGTCTCCCAAAAAGGGGCTTGGTCCTTTAGGGGTTGTGCAAGAATTGTCCAGACTTACAGGGAAAGGTATTTCTCCAATTAAATTTGTAAATAGGCACACAACATCCAATTGATGATGTTACATTTTGGCATTGCAATCTACTTTTTTATTTTGTTGGAAAAGACAATTTTAATTTATATTGGCCTTTGTCCATTAGGAGGGATTTGCACTCTTGATAGGGCCACAAGTTTTGAGGAACAACCAAGTTGGGAACGGCCGTCAAAAAAATTTAGTAAATTTTTTTTAAATATTTTAAAAAATAAGTCTTAGAAAAAATTAAGAAAAATTTAGATTTTTTTTGAAAAAAGGTTTTTTATTTAAAAACTAATTAAATATTATGAGCTAACATGGCATTTAGGCAATCAGCAGAGAATGCTATTAGACTACTCATGTGGCAGTATTCCCAAAGCTCTTGTAGATTTATGGTTTAGGGACCCTCCCTTGGGTCCAAATCCTTCCTAATGTTTCTTCAATCCATTTCATGGGCGTTAGGATTGTTGCTTTATTGTTTATGTTGAAACTTTATAATAAAGCTATGTTTATTTCTTGTAGACTTGTCCACATGGAATAAAAAATAAAATCTTGTTCTAGTAGGTGATAAGACTAGAAGAAAAACTGAAGAAATGTTCTCAAATTTACAACAAATTTGTCCTTCGGATCCATACAAGAAAAACCTCAATAACAACTATTGATTTTTTCTTTGTTGCTTTCTAAAGAGCCCCATGTCATGGTGCAATATGGTGGTCATGAATTAGAACTTGGTGTTGGCAAGGTACTTATCACCATGGCACACCCAATTATGGTGAGATTGAGCGATCGTGTCTCACATGAGGACTTAGCTCACAAGGGGACCTAAGTTGCATGAGAACCCTAAGGCACATGGGAACTTGAGGATTTCTTGGTGGAACAAATACGTTGATTTTTGAGAGTTTACTTCCTAATGGAGGCATCAAATATGGAGTTTTTTTGTTTAGATCCATGAGGCTTAATCCCTAGACATTGGGTTGGTTCCTGCAACAAACCTCTCTACAATATTCTACAGTGGTGTGGCAAGTGCCCACCCATTATAGTTTCCAAAAGTTGTAAGAGTTAATAATGCATGGTGCCCTCCTAAAAATTGTGAAAATGATAGCATGACACCTAAGATTGTGTCTTTGAATCTTCTCACAATTTGGGTTACCAAAAAATATGAGTGCATTTAATGAGGTACTTTTTTACCTTCCACAATTGATCATGTGTTTATGATCATTTTTGAAAAAAGAAATAGATGAAAAGAAAAGAAAATTATTACACAAAGCATTTTTTGGTATGCGTAGCAAACGTCTTTAGTCTGCCTTGACATTTGGGTAGTTGCAAGAAACACTTCATGGTTTTGTCTCAAACACCCTTAAAACTAGGAGTACTAGGTGGTACTATGAGCTTTTGAAATAAATTTTCTAAAAATAAAATAAAATATGGAAAATTTGTAAAGCACTTATAGCATACTTGTGAAAATTCAAACCTAGAAAAAATTTATTCTAAAAGCTACGCACAAAAATAGAGGGACAAAAATTACCAACAAAAAGACAATTTCCTTTTTGCTTTTTAGAAAATAGTAAAAAAATTCAAAAAAAAAAAAAAAAAACCATTTTTATCTCTTTGAGTAGCTTCACATGATGCAAGTGGTTTTTGGAGGATTTTTTTTTTATTTCACCAATATAGGGAGAATGGATGCCCACTAGACATCCATGTAATGCTTTATGATAAACAACTTCTTTGATTTGTGGCACAGGATTTGCCTTTCGGACCCAAAATAGTACTAAAAACCCCCAAAATGACCAAGGTAGACAACTATTTAGAGGTTGTTTAAAAATGGTAAAATAATTTTAAAAAAACGCAAAAGTTATTGAACACCTATAACTTTGAAGTGACATTACTCTAAAATTCCACGTCAAAATGACTTGGTACGCAAAAGATAGGAGCCAAAAACCACATGCATGAGGTGAAGGGGATAGAAAATAGTACAAGTGTTTCTTGCAATCACCCATTTAGGATTAAATAAGTTGAACTATTCTCAACAAACACTTCATTCACGATTGTTTAGCTCCAGTTAATCCTTAATTGTCTCACATGGCATGTGTGGTCACCAAATGCACTACACTAAATGTTGTATTTAGGTTGCCTTACCCTAGTAAGTTACATCATGACTCATCACTTGGCCACTTGGAGGCGCATGCAACTCTCAAGATACTTGGATTTCACATAGTTAACCCCTAAAAGACCAACTATCCCCTCGGGGGACAAATAGATTTTGGGCATGTACCTATAGCTAATTTATTTGTGATTTTTTGAAACTTTTATTGAAGGTAGGGATTTCAAAGATCTTCATGGGCATCTAATTTTTTCTTCATTCCGACATTTATTGAAGAATTTATGCATGAATTTCTGAAAAAGAGGAAGGTGGGCAGCCCAAAAAAAATTCAAATTTTCATTTAAAAAAAATAAAAATCTGAAATTCATTCTTTAGATTATTACATATGTGAAAAAATTTAATCATTCAATTTTGATTGATGAGATGAAAGTTATGAGAAGTTTTAGTTTGCGGGTAGGTATGAGACTCCCAAACCTCCATTCTTTTTGCCCCTTGTAAAGTTTGTTGCTTTCCTTTTTTGAGCTCTTTGTGTATTTTCTTTTTGACTTTTTTTTTTTCAAGTTGTAGTAGACTAAGATTCCTTGATTTTCACCATTTGGATCAAATTAATTCAAATTTCTGAATTTCACATAAATTCTCCAACTTTGCTTAGTGTATATGCAAATTTCATGGCCTTACAACATTGCAGGATTTTACAAAGTATGATCCACACCTCCAATTCATTTGAGAATTTTCCTACATGTAACTAGCTTGGTCTTCTACATAGAAAAAATAAACCTCAACTTTGTGTAGAGCAATTTTTTTGATATAGGAGCCGTCAAAGGTTTCTGAAATTTTTGGGCAGCAAGAAAAAACTTTTTTTTTTCTTTTCAGATGTTAACATCTCACTCCTCTACTTCTAGAATGAGCTAAAAAAAATTCCCACAAGTACCTCCCATAGTCTAGGGCAAGATCTTATTGTTGAATTTCTAAAAAACTTTTATTCCTACGTATCTACTCATTCCCCCAAAAGTGGCAGTTTTTAGTGATTTTCAAAGAAAAAAGGGCTTGGTCCTTTTGAGGATAAGACTTGAATGCTGCTAATTAGTTTTTACGCAACTCCGTTGTTGTTGCCAAGCTTGTTAAAACTTATTTGTTGCAATAATTTCAAAATAAAATTACTGTAGCAACACTAAATATTTGCATAGCCATAAATTAATGTGGGAGCAACTTAAATGCAATAATCAGTGAAGCTTTGGAACCCTTTGACATTAACCCCTAAAGGACCAAGCCCTTTTTCTATCAAAATCACTGAAAACTACCACTTCTGGGGGATGAGTAAGAAGATAGGTTTTTTTTTTTTTTTTTGGGAATCCAACCATAGGATCTTGCCTTAGACTAGAAGAGGTACTTGTGGGAAAAAATCAAGTCATTCTAGATGGAGAGGAGGGAGATATTTACATCTGAAATGAAAAAAAAGAATTTTCTCCGTGCTGTCCAAAAAATTTAGAAGCCTTTGACCACTCTTACATGAAAAAAATTGCTCTATACAAAGTTGAGGTTTATTTTTTCCATGTAGAAGACCAAGTTAGGAATGTGTGAGAGAATTTTCAAATAAATTGGAACTATACAAGACATGGGAAAAAATAGTAAGTAAGAAGATGTAGAGAATGAGTCAAATCACTAAATTGTTAAGAATTTAATTATTTGAAATGAAAATTGCAAATCTCATCAGCTATAATGTTGTAATAAATAGTCTACTTCCTTAGGTTTGGGTTTTTTTCCAAAATATTGAACATTGTGGAAAATAAAGGACTTCATAGTTTATTTTAGAGTAGAGGATTTGTACTTGCCCACACATTAAAACATCTCATAACTTTCATTTCATTGATTGAAATGGAATGATTCAAAGCTTCCCACACATTAAAAAAATCTAAAGAACCAATTTCAGATTTTTATTTTAAAAATATATAAAATTTAAAAAAGTTTTTGGGCTGCCCGGATTGCCCTCTCTCCCTTGTGCAGCAGAAATTCTTGCATAATTTCTTTGTCGAATGTTTGAATGAGGAAAAAATTAGATGCCCACATAGATTTTTGAATTCCTCATCTTCCAAAAAGTTTCAAAAAATTACATAAGGTAGTTTAGTCATAGATACATGCCCAAAATCCCAATTATCACCCGAAGGAACAACGGTCCTTTACGGGTTAAAGGGTTAACCTTCTTCTTCTTGGTGGGATGCAAAAAAAACACTTTGTAAAAGTATGGGGGACCAACACTGGGTCAACATTGATAATAAAAGAACCGGGGTTTCTGAAGAATTTCATACATTTAAGGCCATTTTTGAATTGACTTCTAATTGAGGAACTTCATAGTCAACGTAATGATCTGTACTCTACAGTCTACCCAGCAACACCGAATAAAAAACACTTAAAAAAAGAGACCAATAAAAACGGACCCCGGGGGTGCCGGACCTGCCGGATAAATGAGGATGGCCGATGGCGTGTGCACTGGACCTGGTCCATCAGAGGCGAGGGGAGCCGCGGGTGCCAAGATTGTCGTCTGTTAAGGAGACAGGGAGACAAGGCAGGAGGCAAGGCGCACTTAGCGGAGGCGATGCCTGACATACATTCTCCCTGTCGTCTATTCACCAGTTCTGTATAGTACTGTACTGTACAGTTACTGCTGCGGTACCCTGCCCCATCGTACTTCAAAGCTCATACTAAACTTTGTTGCTGACGTGGCGTATTCGAAGTATCACTTCCGCCCAGGGTTTTTTTGTTTGGGTTTTGGATTGGCAGCTTCTCAGGCCATATGGCAAATTTTAGTGGTGCAGATATGGTTACATAAGATTTTTTAAGAGCAAAATTAGGATGCAATTTTTTAAACTTTGAGCTTGCTGAAAGTAACCAAATTTTTCTAAAATCAAAAATCGGTGTCGCAAGCATGAACTTTTTGAAAACATGGGTTAGAAAACCCAAAAATTATAACAAAAGTGACATTATCTCAAATAATCTTAAGGGCGGCTTGATTTTCAAATAATACAACTCTGCACGATTTGAATATCACTTTGTTTCTCTGCCTAAGTTCCTAATTGACTGGCTACAAATAACAACATATTCTTTTTTTTAAATGCATAGGAGGCATTTAGATTTGGAACTTTGAACAACATTTGGCACCAAGACGCTATTTTTTCTTCATTTTTTATACAAACTTGAAACTTGAATTTTTTTTTGTAGCTTTCTAACTTTTTAAAGCCTAAAAAAAATATCATGCTTCCGCCGTACTCTGTAGCATTTGTATGTGCTGCTGAGGGGCCATTCACACTAGGGGAACCTTGTGGGTGAACATTCTTTACACTAAATAGTGCATTTAGATTGCCCTGCAATAATTTATTAAAATTTGTTCACTATAATAGTACGTACCAATATTATAATAATTTTCATCAATAACTACTGTAATTATAAAAAATTATGAACGATAAGGACTTGGCATCAACAACAACGTTGTCGAAAAACAAACTAAGGTAGGAGGCTTGTGAATGGACCATCTAAGGGAAAGTGCACTTTTGTGGAAAAATCATGGTAGCTTGGTAAGATGGATATATTTATGGTAGAAAGCCAAAGTAGAGATAGTTTTGTGGCCATTTAATTTGAATTTTTTTTTTGAGTTAGTATGAATCAACTATAATTTATCAAAGCAAATGATGCATAGGTAGTTATTCTTAATCATAGGTGGTAGCATTCCTTATGCAAAGGCGACTTGTAAATGGAGCACGTGAGTCCTAAAATCAACCACCACAAAGCTAAGGATGCTCATCAACTAAGTCCATTAGAGCGTGCAAGCACCCATTCCACATTCTAGTACTCAAGTTATGATTGAAAATAAGCTTTTATTTATTTTAGTATGACATATATTTATGTTTTACTGAAAGAAAACTCTGAACACAATTATGACCAACATGCACACTCAAGAATGGCTCATGTCACTCTCTTAAGCTACTAAAACAATATATGCACATGTACAATTTTTGAACATAGAAAATGTGACCCATTTAAGAATCTTTGTGCATTGTTTTTGGAGGCTCTACATGGTCCATTCAAAATGCCCGCTTTGAATTTGAGCCTCCTACCTTAGCATCATTTAGGTTGAAAACCATATGAAATCTTAGTATAAAAAGAGTTGCATGTGCCTCCAAGTACAACTAAGCAATGAGTCATGAGGTAACTTTTAGTGTAAGGCAACCTAATTGTTGAGGCAACCTACATGCAATGATTAGTGTACTTCATCTTGACATTGGCTAATGTTAAGTGGTGGTTCACACTACGCCCCATGTCCTATATGAGCAAATCCTACCCCAAAGCAAGATTTCAATTTCATTGGGTTATTAAGGGCAAAAAGGAGTATTAACAAAAACCATGAATATTTTATGCAAGAAGATTGGTGAGACTTGAGTTGAAGTTTGGTGTAACAAAATGGTTAACCCAAACTATAAGTGAAGTTTGACCATCTTAGCACCAAAACTTTCAAAAAGGACTACCATGTAGGGAAAATGCAGTGAACTAGGACGTAGGTCATAGTGAAAAAAACCAAATCCCAAGTTTTAGCTCTCAACTAATTGGATTATGAGAGTTCAATGGGATGTGGGACATGTGACGTAGTTTGAACCACCTCTACAAGTGCAATGGTTTCATAATGTGGATAATGAACAATTTCATACACTATGAATGAAGTGCATCCAAATATGCTCAGAAAGACATCTTTATCTAACTTTTCAACCATGTGACATGTTTGAGCATAGGGTGGTTCATGATTTTTGTGCAAGATTTTGAATTAGTTCATTTTGGGATGGAAAATAAAGAAAAGGAAAACTTGCAATTAAGCAAACCCTCTATAAAAAAATTTAAATTCTCAGAAGCCATAAATTATTTTGCCTCAAAAGCTCCAAATCTATGTGCTTCAACCCCCCTCCTCTTACAATTTTAGGGATTGATACTAAAGAAATTTAGTGGAAAAATAAATAAAATTGTCAAACCTCTCTCAAAAGAACACTCACTACAAGAAAAACATGAACAAATCTACAAAAAGTTGACAAAAATTGTGACCTAATTTACATTATTGTAGATTAGGTCACAATTTTTGTCAACTTTTTGTAAATTTATCCATGTTTTTCTTGTAGTGACTGGGTGTCCAATAATGTGTATGAAACTTACTATAAAATCAATTAAATCTTATGGATAAATGTGCAGACATGGAGATTTTGTCTACAGTCTAGGTTGCTAGTAGCTTGACCAACAAAATGAAACCAAAACAAATTCCTTGGTTCCCTTTTTTGACTTTGCTAGTCCCAACTCAATGTTAGGTACCAATTGCATTAAGTTGTAAAGAGTGAAAAGAAATATCAAATTAAGCTTTTAATGTTTTGAAGCAAAAAAAGTACAACTTGGTTTTGACGTTGGATCTCCATTTTTGTTGCACTCAACTATTGAGCAAAGTCCCACCTTCTTGGTCCAAACACTTCCAATAATTTGCTACTATATAGGTATTGCTGAGTATTGCAATACTTGAGTAACATTCTAAAGGATCTTTGAGCTTTACCAACAAATATTGAACATTTCCCATTTTTTAATCCGTTCTTCACTTACATGCACTAAATATTTTCTATGTTTATAGTATAATATTCTATAGCTAGGCTTCAAGAAAAAATGGCCAATTTTAGGTAGTAGTCCCAGTGCAAGGGATATAGTATAAATTGTTAGGTCCTAAATTTGATCTCTCAACTAATGAGACTCTTATGTTTGAGTGGAACTCCATAACATTCAGTAGCATGAAGAGAGGCTGTCTTTCCCTCTTTTCAAGTATCATCCACAAACTTCATCTTGACAATATATATATATATATATATATATATATATATATATATATATATATATATGTCAATTTTTTTTAACACGTCTGGCCCCCTCAACGTGTGTGTACTAAACTAAGCCTCCTTTTCATAAACTCTGACAAATTCAACCAAGTGTCCCCATAGCTAAAGAAGGGTGTGGAATATTCCACACCATTTCATCCAAGTGGATGGGATGGTGTGAAATATTCCACACCATTCTCTTAGAGGGAGGGCAGCCTTTACTAGTGGTACTAAATGTTATGTTGGGGATGAGGATGTAGGGTGAATTGCCCCTTATATATGCTGTCATTAGGAAAAATTTGAGCCCTCCAAGAACCCCAAATTTTAACAAAGCAAGCTAATATACGGGGGCTAGGCATGTTAGTGTGAGTACAAAAGAAATCATTCATATCTATTGCACTTGTATGAAGGACCTTAACCACATGCACAATCCAAAACAACACAAAAAGCATTGCACTCATAAATTATGTAAATGTACTCACTAGTCATTATTGAAGTACTTCACTCATCTATTCAAATAGAGTAAAATATAATTTAAGGTTTTATTGTACATTTGTACCCATGGCTTTGTCCAATTGGGATGCCATAACAATGTATATTTCATGATTGCATTGAACTCAAAGGGTGAACAAAAATAGGAGATTAGTAATTTGTTTGTTGCAATAAATACATATCTTGGGATCCTTTTTGAGACTTTGGAGGGGGCTCTTGGAGTGCTCAATTTTATCCTAATGGTTGGCACTTCTGAAAGATTTATGGAGAGTGTCGCTTTTTGTGAAGACATGTGGTTCCAAATGAAGTTATTGCAAGAGGTCAAGTGGCTAAGTAAAGTGCTAAGGTAGGAACACCCATAAGCATCAGTGTCCCCATAACCGTCACCTCTGAAATCTTGAAAAATATGTGGAAATTAATAGATGTAATTACAAGGATGTACAACATGTGAACATAAAACCTCAATGTTGGTTATGGATGCAATGGCAGTTTGCTCTTTAAAAATTCACAACTCATTCTTAGAATATCCAATTAATACTCTTTTTTTTTTGTTCCTAATAGTATCCTATAATTTTCTTGTTGTTTATTAATAGTCATCATGTTCAAAACCCTTAGTTTGATGTTTATGGGTGCTCCTACCTTAAATGTGTTCAAGTGTCAAAGTTACATTCATTTCTTGAAATAAAATTGGTAACAATCTTCTAAACTTAACCATATTTATGGTGCAAATTGGGTAGTGGATTATGATAGGTTTATGTTAGGCTTTGTATTGAAATTACTTGTAAAAACATGTGTAAGTAGTGGAAATTATATGAAAGGTTTAGTGGTTTTTATTAGTTCTATAAATAATGTCGTTGTTTTGCCTTTCTAACCTATCTGATAGCATGTTTAGAAAGCATATATGGAGGCGTAATCTATGATTGGAAGCCCAAATCCACAAACATCAAATTTGGTGCTTCTTATGGATTCAAGCACACTAGTCTATATTAAGAGTGTAGAGGAGGCCTTTTCTTTTGTTTCTAGAGGCATGCAAGGCAGAAGTTT
>OY987249.1:4830187-4875187 GCA_963920765.1 Ulota crispa | reverse complement strand
CATTTATTCACAAGTTGCACTTTCATGTGTGTGTGTTTTTTTTTTTACAATTTTCTTCAAACTCATTTGTACTAACTCAGTTGCCTACGTTCTCATCAATAAAATTACAGCTTTCAAGAGATTATTGAATCAATCTATACAAAAACCAACCAAATTTTATTTATTTTGCTTCACATTTAACCCTTTAAGGACCCCGCAAACCATATTTTGGTTGCAAGGAGTGGGTTTTTGACATATAGATTGAAATCGCTCAACAATTTGGAATTTGATTTTGAAGAACGCAAGTGATCACAAGATTTTTGCATCCATATAAACAAAAAATAATGGAATTCAGTATGTGAGTTGACAAATAATGGTGTTTATACATCATGGCTTCAAAATATGTATCCATTTTTTTTGTCAAAGATGGATCAAAACAACAACACAACACATCAAATATGCAAGAAGATTGTCACATTTCAATTGCACAAACCTAAAAGTTTTCAAATTGCTTAAGAAATATGCTTGTATTGTTTTTCCTATATGGTAATAGAATAATTGTAGTATTTGAAAATCTACTAAAATGATGTTGTCATTTTGATGTTGTCATTTTGTTTTTAAAATTTGTCATCCTGCATTTAAGGCCAATTCTTGATTGTTTCCACTAATCAAATTTTAAATGGTAGGTATCAAATTTCTTGTAGAACAATTTTAGGGTAGCAAAGAAAGTGGGATTTTTGACCCTTTTTGTCCACTTAGCTACACACCTTGTGATTGCTATTTTTATCTATCTTGTGTGAAACTAGTCTTGTTGAAAAAGTAGAAAACCTTGCTTTCTAGAAATGTAAGGCTCTTCTCAATTAAAGCTTGCATGAAGCCTTAACATTCAAAACCACACAAGCATGAAAAATTAGAGATTTTCCACACACAACTCACTCAATCATTATAAAATTTCACCTCCAACACTAGATCTAGCTAAAATTTTGATACATTACAAAAAACAAAGTGTCCTTCACATTTGTAAGATTGGATTATTCAAATTGGGTCCATATTTCATGCAAGTGCACATTTAAATTTATCACCCTTGTTTTTAGTGGATTTTGTGAAAATGGGTGTGGTCCTCAAAGGGTTAAGGCTTCTCCTTCACAATCTATTGATCCAATGATTACTTGTTTGTATGCCATGTACATGCTGTAATCTTTTGGCATTTTTATAATTACTCAATTCATAAGAGTCCCCATTACAATCTAAAGCCAAAGTGCCATTTTTATACATGCAAAAAAAAAGATAACATAAGCATCAAATAATGACCCGCTACTTGTTTTGTTTGACTGCATGACCCAAAATTATTACTCCAACTTTTTTTCTTTTGATCATTTTTTGATTCTTTAGAGTTGTATCCACTTGTAAGTATGCATTCTTCTGCCTCTGGCTAGAGTTTGATTATTTTTGAGCTTTTGACACCAACAAAAAATTCCACCTCAATTTTTTTGGGTGTAGATACCTTATTAACAAATTTTTCCAAAATCAAAGTGTCAACAAATCTCAAAAGTGATGGTCCAATGGCTCAAGGCCTATAAACTAACTTAAAATTATTCCCTATATTCCATAGTTCACACGATCTTCCCAATAAAAAAACTAAAAACATTATCATTAGATTTGGCATCCATTAATTAATTCACATGAATATGTAAATTCCCATTAATATTCCAAAATTAAAATTGTAATATTTAAAAACTTTCTGTTAATTTTTTGGGAAAAGAACCTCATCCAAAAGTCTCTTCTACTATCTATGGATTTTATTCTCCAAAACAAGAGTTTGTGAATTAAAAATAAAACCCTATTTGAAGAATAATTACTTGCATGAGGAAGCATGAAATAGTTTCACAAAGTCTTTGTCAACTTGACTACTTTTGGAATGGAATTGATGATGCACGTAGTAATTGTTTCATTTTGTTTGTAGTAGTTGCTTAGCTCCTATACAACTTGATTTGTTTCTTGATTTTGAATTCTGTAAAGGTGTATCATAAACAACATATTAAAAAAAAAAAACCTTAGGTTGTATAGGTTTTTTAACAAAAATAGATTTTGATAATAAATCAAGCTTACATAATTAAAATCTCTAACATTATAATCCATGTAAAATTTGAACCTATAGTTTCAATTTCTCGTCTAAGATCTTTTGAAATTTGGAAAGTGACAATTCTAGAGTAAAATTAGTTGCAACAAATTTTGAATCGTGGAACCTTAAAATTGAATCTTTCTTCCAAAAAAAATGAAAGATTAGTTTATTACATTCATTACTTTCACCTTGAACAACCAATAACATGCTCTTGGACTTAGCATACTATTAATATTTTGCTTATGGATCACTGGCAGAAAATAATTTTGCAGATTCACACTGCTCAAATTTCGCTCAACTTGCATAAGCATCAAGAAAAATTTGATGCATAAAAATGCCTCAATTGTGTGGCAGAGGACAATGCGCAAGCAATTCATTGTTGGAATTCTAGAGATTGATGAACATTCCAATATGCCTCAACGTTTTGTAAATCATTCAAATATAGAATAAAGACATATTACTACTTCAAAATACTTCTGATTTAATTCAAAGTCCATCTTTTATTTGAGCTCCTTATGCTAACATGCAAGATTGTTGTGAAGTATCATTCATGTGTCACCATGAAAAATTTCTTCAACTTCACTAGTGGTAAATCATGGTACCAAAGTAATGTAGCCCCCACACGATGGCATTGGTCTTATTAAAACTACTCAAGAAGTGTTTTACATGGCATTTCAAGAAGATGAACCAATTTTGATTTTGAAAATTTCATAAAAATGTTCGCAACTCTTTAATAAATTAAAATCTAAAAAAAAAAAAAAAAAATCAATGCTTCCATTCATATAAAAAGGAGAGAAAAAGGAAAAAATAAAATTTGATGATGTATGCGCAAACTAGCAAAAATAATAACAATAACATGTATTTGAAGCAAACTTGATTACTTGGCCATTTCAAATACAAGGTTCATCCACTTGAACAATTTTGGAACAAACTGCTCAAATTGACGCAATGTTGTAAGAGTATCTCCACCTGTCCTCCAAATACCGTGTTGGGGACACTTTTGGATGAAAAGAGAGCAATTAATGCTTGGACCCACCAAAACATTCTCCCTTGTACTTGAAAATTTTACATCTTTTTAGTACATGCAACATTGTAACTCCTCTAAACTCTATTTTTTTAATCAATTAATAGGTTGAGTAAATGTGATGGAGAATCTATTTATATTTTTAAATAAGGAAACTTGTTATTGGTGAAACACTATTCTACCTAGTTGCACAGGTGAAGGAAATCAAAATCAAACATGGAAAACCTGATTCACAACATTTCTACAGGATGAGAAACTACAAGCCCAGTGGAGATGCTATGAATGATCATTATAACTCCATTGTTCTTCCTTCTATTGTCTCCTAGCCCTTTGTGGTTGAAAAGAACAAGAAAATATTGGAGCAATTAAGGTATGTACACCCATAAGCGTCGGTGTCCCCATAACCGTCACCTCTGAAAATCTTGGAAAATTTGTGGAAGTGGATAGATGTAATGACAAGGATGTACACGTGAACATGAAATCTTGAAAGTGGTTATGGGTGCAATGACGGTTTGCTCTTTAACCCCTAAAGGCCTAAGTAGTGTTTTTTTTTGGCAACATAGTGATTTTGGGCAGCTCACTACAAATGGGGTTTTCATTTTTTTTCTTTATAATTTTCACACATGATGTGCCCAAGGAGTAACTTTAAGGTCCAACAATTTTCATAACTTCTGACTACATGGCTCAGAAGTTGTTGCATGATATGTTGTTTTCTTTGTTCGATGGGCAGTTTGAGCAGATCAAAAAACTCTTTTTAAAATTACTTTTTTTTTTTTTTTTGAAATTGGTTCTTTAGATTTATGTATATGTGAGAAGCTTTGAATCATTCAATTCTGATTTATGAAGTGAAAGTTATGAGAAGTTTTAGTTTGTGGGTAGGTATGGAGTCTCTCTAAAAGCACACCTACCCACAAACTAAAACTTCTCATAACTTTCACTTCATAAATCAGAATTGAATGATTCAAAGCTTCTCACATATACATAAATCTAAAGAACCAATTTCAACAAAAATTCAGAAAAAAGTAATTTTTAAAGAAGTTTTTTGATCTGCCCAAACTGCCTACCAACCAAAGAAAACAACATATCATGCAACAACTTCTGAGCAATGTAGTCAAAAGTTATGAAAATTGATAGACCTTAAAGCTACTCCTTGGGCGCATCATGTGTGAAAATTTCAAAGAAAAAAAATGAAAACCCCATTTGTAGTGAGTTGCCCAAAATTTTTATGTTGCCAAAAAACACTGCTTGGGCCTTTAGGGGTTAATAATTCACAACTTATTCTCACAATATCCAAATAATACATTCAAAAGTGCAAACTCATTATTTTTTTGTTCCTAATATGATCCTATAATTTGCTAGCTGTTTATTAATACTCATCATGTTCAAAACCCTTAGTTTGACGCTTATGGGTGTACATACCTTATCCCACATTTTCAAAAAAGCCTCCAAAATCTAAACACATTGACTTCCATTAGAAAAGAAGACAATGTTTAATAACTAACTTGAGGCTTTAGGGACTGTATGTCAATTTTGTAGTATAGTCGGGTACTGACTAGTTATGAGTTCCGAGTATGAATCAGCTAGCATTTTTTATTTAAACATGGTGTGGGAAAATTTTCATTGCATCCTTGTGCAATATAAAGCAAGCATACCAAATTTTAGTTCTAAAAAATTATAATCCCATTTTTGGTGAATTGTTTTGTAAGAAATTTATGGTTTTACATGATGATTTATTGAAAAATATTGGTGATGAAATTTTGAGATTTGATTCCATGGATATGTAGGAAACATCTATATGCACATCTTCCATGCTAAAAAACACCCCCTTAAGTAACAAAAAATTTAGCAGCAAAAGATTCAATGAAACTTGTGATAGGCCCAAACTTTGTAAAATATACATTTTTGTTTTTTAACTAGCTTTTCATCAAGTAAACAAAACATGATGTTTAGAGATACAAACTTAGTTACAATATTTGAGTCAAACAATAAAATTTGATTTTCACAAAAAAATATGTATTTTACAAAGTTTGGGCCTATCACAAGTTTCAATGAATCTTTTGCTGCTAAATTTTTTGTTACTTAAGGGGGTGTTTTTTAGCATGGAAGATGTGCATATGGATGTTTCCTACATATCCATGGAATCAAATCTCAAAAATTCATCACCAATTTTTTCAAATAAATCATCATGTAAAACCATAAATTTCTTACAAAACAATTCATCAAAAATGAAATTATGATTTTTTAGAACTGAAATTTGGTATGCTTGCTTTATATTGCATAAGGATGCAATGAAAATTTTCCCCACCAAAAGGGATCAATTATACACCATGTTTAAACAAAAAATGTTGACTAATTCATACTCAGAATTTGTAACTGGTTGGTTGATACCTGACTATACAATACCAGTTAATATTGACTGGTAGAACTTGTTTTGACATTCCAAAGAAGTTTGTATAACAAAAAATGTAAAGGTCATTTAATCTCACATTTTTGGTATCTCATTCTCATGCAATTCCAATTGACCATACCAAATCTTGATTACTAAAAATCAAAATCCTATTTTTGGTATGTTGTTTTGTGTCAAAATCATGGTTTTACAAGAAAGTTGATCAAAACACATTGGTGATGAATTTTTAAGATTTGATTGCATGGATAGGTAGGAGACATCTAAAAATAAATCTTTCCTTTTAACAAACATCTTCAAAAAGTTCAAAATTATGTCAATAGAAGTTCAAATGCTAGAGTGATCATGACCAAATTTAGTAAAATAAATATCTCCATTTTTTAATTAGCTTTTGGCAAAATAAACATATCATCATGTTCAAAGGTACAGATATAATCATATTGTATGAGTCAAATAGCACTATTTAATTACCATAAAGAATGATCTATTTTACTAAATTTGGTCATGATCACTTTAGCATTTGAAATTCTATTGACATAATTTTGAACTTTTTGAAAATGTTTGTTAAAAGGAAAGATCTATTTTTAGATGTCTCCTACCTATCCATGCAATCAAATCTTAAAAATTCATCACCAATGTGTTTTGATCAACTTTCTTGTAAAACCATGATTTTGACACAAAACAACTTACCAAAAATAAAATTTTTATTTTTAGTAATTAAAATTTGGTATGGTCAATTGAAATTGCATGAAAATCAGATACCAAAAATGTGAGGTTAAAATGACCATTACATTTTTTGTTATACAAACTTCTTTAAAACGCCAAAACAAGTTCTACCTATCAATACTAATTGATACTGTACATACCCACTGTAACCCCTCTCTCGGTAGCATTGTGGTTGAAAAGGACGAAGAGAGTTTAGTGTCATAATCAATCTCATCTTCTCCTACCCTCCCAATCTTCATAAGAGAGTCCCAATAGTCTAAAAATCTTGATTTTGTTCAAAAAAGAAAATCAGGCTTGGTGACCAACTTAAGACTTTCAAACCGTATACAAGTACGTACCCATTGTAACCCTCTCTATAGTCACATGAAATCTTACGGGTAGTCACACCTTCACTCATTCTCAATTTACAAAGAATGGGGCCATGGCACTCTCTCCTTGATTTATGTAGGTTTTATTTTTTGAAAGTTGAGAAATTTTTTTTGTCACCTTTAGAAGAGAAGAATGAGTGTGAAGAAGTTCACACATGTGAAGTTTTTACTGATGTGTGTCTTTTTTTCATCTTGCTCTTCATGCTTTCATCCTTCTTATGACCTCATTGGAATGCTTTCTTATTGCATCACCATTTTTTTTAGGGAAAACTCAATCCCCATTCTCCATTTTTCATTCTTCACTGCTCACAAGATGGGAGTCACACCTTCTTCACAAAGAAATGCTCCCATTGGCTCCTATTTCCACTCTTGCAACTTCTCATTCTTTGTAGAAGTTTCATTCTTGTAGAAGGTGGAATTAAGGTAGGAGGCTCTAAAAGCAACCATGTTCTAAATGCTTTCCCTATTTAGGAATGAGTTACATCTTCCTTCAGATATCTATTATTGCCATTGATGAGTTAGGTAGGCTTAAATGGTTGGTTTATGAACCTCCTACCTTATTGCTATTGTTGTAAAAACAAAAAGGGACATTTAGAACTAGCGTTTTTTGTTTTCTTGACAAATTTTCACCTAAATCTTATCTCAAAATCCTTTTAGTTACCACTACACTAAAAAAATATGGCTAAAAAAGTGAATGAAAATGCCAGATATCTCCTTGAGCAAACACAAAGTTTGCTAGATTTTGGATGTACCAGTCGCTCTACCTTGACAAAAACAAAAATAAAAACAATTAGAACCATAATTCCCCTCATTTCCAAAATCTTGGGGAGAGTCTCCAAAATCCAACAGTCTTGATTCGGTTGGGGAGGAGAGAAATTATGATCGATAGCCGACTTGGGGCTCTCGGACAGAATGCCAGTTAGCTCGTACACGACACGTGAAACAGAAGCCGAAACCCCAACTGGTAGGGGTAACGAGTCATCATAGAAACGGCTCAGGACAAATACCAGAACTCACAGACCTCGAGTCTAAGTCTTAGAACATACGAAATACGTATTCGTATGTAGTAGCGTATGCAAAGCAACAGACAAAGCGTAGTAAAACCCGGCCTTGTCGTCTTCGGAGGCCGAGCGAGCCCGGGCCCCGGAGGGTTGAGTGTCGCCGCTACCCTCCAACCCCGGCGAGGATTCGCCATTGCAGCAGCCTTTGAGTTCGAGTAGAGATTTGCGCCCCGACGCTCCAACACCGGCGAATGTGCCCTTCTGCAGCAGCAACAGCAGCGGTGGTTTCAAGCATCACACTAGTCTCCTGACATCTCCGTCAGTGCTCAATTCGGTAGCTCCTGATTCTCCGGGCTCCTCTTTCTCTCTCTTTTCCATCGCATTCAACCGAGCACCTGTCGGTTACGCCACAATAGCCCTAGTTTCTCTTCTGTAGCTTGGATTGAATGTTCGTGAGATTGAGGATTTGGAAGAGCATCTGAAGTGTAGTCAAATAATGTGTGATGATGAGGTTGAGTGGCTTCAAGGAGTGAGGAAAATTTTAAACCGCCGTTACGTTGCCTAGCATATGGTAGGGGCGGCTATGGCGTGTGCGATGGAGTGAGTGTGGCAAGTGCGATCTCTAGGATTCACTTCGTTCGTTGGCCGTGTGGAGAGTGAGTGAGTGAGTAAAGCTGTTTGTTGATGTACGGGAAGGAGAAAGATAAGGGAGGAGAGAGTGAGTGAGTGAGTGAGTGAGTGGCGTTTCTTGGAGGTGGTTGAGGGAATATGCTGCTCTCGGAGGTGAGTTATGTGGTGTTTGTTTTGCTAGTTCGTGATCGTTACTCTTACTTCTTGATGTATGGAAAGCGTGATATGAAGGCTCTTTCTGTTTAGGAACGTAGAGGAGACAATAGAAAAATGTGTTAGTTGGATCTCGCACTTACTGATTCTGTTGCTCGCTTGTAAGCTTATGTCTACCTTATGAGATGTCTGTCTTGTGGTTGAGCTCTCTTTCCCTCACATTGCGCTGAAAGTACAATGAAAGAACAATTTGGACCAAGGGCTGGCTGGCTGGCATGTAACGTCAGAGCTCCACCTGAGTGTACCATCAACCCTGAGTGTACCATCATTTTCCCTCGTTGTGTACCATTCTACGAACTCCAAAATCCACGAAGGTTAGTGGCCAGGCGAGATGTCGGTTACTGAAGCTCTAGGTTAGTAGGTTACTCTTGCGTTCGTTGCTTCTTTTACGCCCTCCAACTAGTCGGCTGTGCGTGTTGTTGCTATTCAATAGATGCGTGCCCGCCATTTTGCGAAGCCCTAGTTTCAGTTGATAGAGCAGGTGGCGTTCTATGTTCCTTCTCCGAGTACCAGTTTTGTGAAGGTTTTTCGTAAACTCATTTCTGGGGAAAGCGCGTGACCGAGTTGTGTTCTAGCTTGAAAGAACGTGCCGTTTGACGATCTTTCCTGTCAGCGGGTCGTCTTTCCTTAAACTTTAGAATCTGTGCATAACTCGCTTGAATTCGCCGAGATGTCTCGTTTGCTAAACCCTTTCTCGAATCATTTAGAGGTGAGGAGGTTTAGAGAAGCGCAGTTTGGCATTAGGCAGTTGTCGTTCCTTTGGTTTTTGTCGGTGCTCGTAGCGTGCATCAACTTCAACGAACGGTGTGTGTGTACTTTGCCTGCATCCTCTTCGACCAATTGTTACGCTTAGATGATCGTTGGTTTGGACATATCTGCTTAAGTACGGTTTTACAGTTGGTCGGAAAGGGAGTGCATGTAAAGTGGATGTGACATGCACTTAAGCATATAATGCATCGATTCAACTTAACTGACATAAGAAAAAAGTTCTCTATCGCGGTATGTTGATGCACCGTGCAATCAATCTGCCACCTGTCTTATTCACGATGTGACCATCTACGTTAGTTGTGAATAGTGTCCCTTGGTCGAACTCACAGCCACCGTCATGATAGGGTTGGTAGGATCGAGTTGAGTATATAATCAGGCACACAATGCACATGAAGAATTGAAATTTATCAAAGTAACAGCATCTGCATTGGGGCGTGGTTTTTTTTCTTTTTTCTTTGTGATTTTTGCTTGTACATGTAGGCAGGCTTGACTACAGTATTAGCAGTTTCTATAATTGCCTTGATGACGACTTGAGTTTCGTCGAAGGAAAGCTAGAGAAGTGTCTACTCGGCAATTCTGGCTGATGGTAAAAAGCGCAGGATGTGTTTTTTGCGTGTATAGAAGCTTGCATATGCAGATCGAAGCTAATGATATTTATAACTTTGCGTTTCATTTTGTAGCAAAGAAGCAATATGGAGATGGAGGTATTGCCGGATGTGACGGCACATAGGATACATAAGGTCGGAACTGCGAAGAGATTCTCTTGAGGTGTAGTAGTGACGAATTCTGAATCTTGAATGTCCAGGCAGTGTTGGAATCATAAAAAGTGTATTCACTTAGGTCACTTCCGAGGTATTGAATGTATCAGTGTGGTGAGAGGCCGCCGTATCTGGGGCCGGGTCCAATGGCACAACCTTTGGAGCCAGGTACGCTCTCTGGGCCTGATGGATGCTCCTAATTTTTGTGCTTCTAGCTGAGTCAGTAGGGCTTTGTTGGCATACAAAAGAACATTGCTCTTAGAATTTCACGTGATTCTTGCGATGGTTAACCTAAAGGCTCTAGTAGTTGAATTTCTGATGTCTATCGAAGAGCCGAGGCTCCATATACAGTACAGTACAGCAGTTTGCTACGCCATTTTATTTGAGTTGTCTCGTCTTGCAGTCGAAAGAAGGAGGCTCAACTCAGAGCTCTGGCATGCATGTGCCGGGCCTTTGGTTTCACTTCCTCCCGTCGGTAGCCAGGTGGTATACTTTCCGCAGGGTCACACGGAGCAGGTATCATTCTGTTTGAGCAGTCACATTAGAGCATTCTAACTTCAAGGCAGTTATTCTTAGAAGCTACATGCATTTTCAGTACATGGAGGAGTGTCTGATCTGTTCGTTTGTTTCTTTATACAGGTAGCAGCGTCTACACAGAAAGAGGCTGATGCCCATATTCCCAACTATCCTAGCTTACCATCACGGCTTGTCTGCCTACTTGAGAATGTCACCCTTCATGTACGTTCCCCAGGTTCCATACAATTCTGATACTTTAATGCTTAGGATTTGCCTGTTCTTGCAAGATACGACAGGCAATTTGATGTAAGCTCATAGTCATTTCTGCATGCACTTTAAGCAAATATTTGGAGTTGTCTAGTACTAGGTTCTCGACTTTAAGTGTGACATTGCGTTGTGTTCCCTGCTGTAATTTATTTTGAAAAGCTTCTTGAGTATTATTTTATTGTGGGTTTTCGCGCTTGTATCAGGCTGATCTCGAGACGGATGAGGTCTACGCACAAATGACGTTGATACCTGTACCTCCTGCTGTACGTCTCTAGCTCTTTGTACCAGATGTAAACCTTAATTATACATTGCAAATCGGTGTTTATATCACTTTAGGCATGCTAGTGCTTCTGAAAATGAAACAAACATTTGCACTATGTGCTTTGTGGTGGCTCCGTCATTTTATTATGTTTGATTATCGTTACATTTGAAATATTTGGAATATTTGTGTTATCTGCGCAATCTTCTAAATAGAGTCTTATGGCTCATTTGCTTTTTTGTTTGCAGAATGAAAAGGCAGCTCTTATGTCTCCTGATATCGGAATTCGAAGTAGACAACCGACAGAGTACTTTTGCAAAACTTTGACGGCCAGTGACACAAGCACTCATGGTGGCTTTTCTATCCCGCGGAGAGCTGCTGAGAAAGTTTTTCCTCCACTGGTACTGCCAATTAACTTATTCCGTGTCATCCAACATCTATTTTAACTCCTGAACACTACTAGAAATCCAACATTATTGGGGAAGTACATTCTCATGTCAAAAATGTTTCATTCAGGATTTCAATCAAACACCGCCAGCTCAAGAACTAAAAGCGAGGGATCTGCATGATCAGGAGTGGCACTTTCGACATATATATCGAGGTACGATGGCGTTTGGAGTTTAGATCTTGTTGGCGAGTCTCTGAGGATTTGCATTACTATCACGTTCCTGTTCTCCTTCAGCTGCTTGCATAATTTTTGGAGGAAATTTGCTTAGATGTAAGGATGAAGATCTAGGATTTACAGTTGATATGCAAATTCACCGGATATTAAGTATGCGTCAATCTCTTTGGTTTGGTTCGTTAGAAACAGGATTCAGTGAAAAGAGTGCCTGAGCTTATTCTTTTTCTTGTCTTAATGTTTCTGTAGGTCAACCACGAAGACATCTGCTGACAACAGGGTGGAGTGTCTTTGTGAGTGCAAAAAGGCTTCAAGCTGGTGATGCAGTTTTGTTCATCAGGTAGACATGTGAGGGTAACTTCTTTTTATGATAGGTTTGTCTGGGCTAGTGTAGATCTGAATTTAAGAAGGATTTGACCAATCAAACTTGGGAAGCAATTATATCTTATAGAGTCTGTGTATCTGTGGTTGGTCATATCCATGTGCTCCTGGATGTTTGTTGCTAATGATGATATTCCTTCACAGGGATGACAAAGGTCAATTGCAGCTGGGTATTCGCCGGCAAAATAGACAACAAACGGTCATGCCGTCTTCAATGTTGTCTAGTGACAGCATGCACATTGGAGTACTAGCGGCTGCAAATCATGCAGCTGCTACGAGTAGCCGTTTCACCATCTTCTACAATCCAAGGTATTTTTTGCACAATCAAATGTAGACCTCCTTTATCTGCATATTGTAATCAATATATGGTTTGTTGATATGAAGATGACCTCAGATCTTTGAAAGCCTGAAGATCGACGAGGATGAGATTGGGCAAATTGTATAGTTTTTGTGTGAAGACATGTATATACTATATCTGTGGAGACTGCAGGTTCTCTATTCCTGGCTTGTTCTCTTGATAGTTCAAATGTCATTGTGAATTGTGTTATTTCTTTGATTTCAAAATTGTTGACTTTGTAGCTCCTGTCCTGACCATTTTGTTAACTATAATTGCAGACAAAGTCCATCGGAGTTTGTTATCCCTGTTGCAAAGTACCAAAAGGCTACCTGCAATTTGCAAGTCTCAGTTGGGATGCGATTCCGGATGGTATTTGAAACTGAGGAATCTAGTGTCCGAAGGTGAGGTTAGCTTAACTTGGCTATATTTTGTCACTGTACAAGCTCGGTATTTCATAACCTCAGCGTGGATAAAGATGTTGTAGTTTCATTTGCTGACGGCGGTCTGCACTGCAGATATATGGGCACAATTACAGGCATGGGCGATTTAGATCCAGTTCGTTGGCCTAATTCGCACTGGCGCTCTTTGAAGGTACTTTCTGGTCTACGGACTGCAGTATATTTGTCAACATTATTTTCTAAGACTTGCTCAAGTTTGTCTCAGTCATTCGCTCTTGCCGAAATGGAATCATGATGTTTTAGCCGGTTTCATTATGTTCAAATGCTGTAGTTTTGTTGTTCAAATGTTATTGTCTCTCCGCATACTGTAGGTAGGCTTCCGTGAAGATTTTAATTGACGGTACGATACTGTGCAGGTGGGTTGGGACGAATCGACTGCAGGTGAGAGGCAGAGGCGAGTATCATTGTGGGAGATAGAACCATTGACAGCACCTTTTCTACTGTGCCCTCCACCGCTGGCTTTTCGTTCAAAACGTCCCCGGGGAGGAAGAGGTAAAACTTGATTCGCTTTTGTGAAATGGCCGTATTTTGAAGTTCCCCGTCCACTTCCAGCTTTTCAATGGTTAGGTCTTCGTGGCGGTTCTGGTTATGTTTGTAGGCTTTTCATATGTAGGATTGCATCGATTGCAGGAGATGAGGAGATGGACCTGATGTTGAAGAAGTCATCCTTTTGGTCTAGGGAGGATGGAAATGATGCACTAGGGGCACTAAATTTTCGAAATCTTGGTATGGACTCATGGATGCGCAACCAGCTACAGCCTCAGCAACCTGGGTTACCAGCGCAGCAAAATGAGTACTACCGAGTGCTTGCAGCTGCAGCTCTTCAAGAGTTCCGGGGTGTAGATGCTCCGAAAAACTCAGTGGCGCTCGCTCAACCTTCCGCATCATCTTCACAGATGCAGTTTCGTTCTCAGTCACCACAAACCAATGAGCATGGTGGGCAGCACATATCTAACGCATCTAGCCCAATGCTCCAACTTTCATCAAGCCGCCCTCAGTCTCTACTCGAAGTAAATATGGCTCAATGCTTGGGGTACAGTGAAGGAGATATTCACATGGCTTCGTCACCTTCTGCCTCAGGGTCGTTCCCTCTTCACTCTATGTTGGGTCGAACCCACCTTGGGTGTGAAAGTGGTCAGCTTACTCACATGATGCGCCCAACTCTCAATGTTCAACAAAGTCAATCTGGGTCAATGATATATGGCGGCAGTGTTGTACGTGAGCCTCAGGTAATTAATCGCAAGTCTGGGCTATCGAGTTTAACCAGTTGTCCATTTTTAGTTACAGGGCTTCAATGAACTTCGACATGCCTGTTTTGTATTTAAGGCTATGTTCTTTGGAGCAGACTCCGCAATCAATGGATGTATAGAATGTCATTCAAATTTTTGTTGTGTTTTCACGTGTAATCTTATGCTAATCAACGTAGTTATGGTGGCGATAGAATATTGTTTATGCCAAATTCTCAGGTGTGAAGTAATGTTGATAGTAATACCAAGGAAAATTTAGCCAGCTAATTGTTGCCAGATGTGTTTTTGGGAACATTGTCATGGAGAAGCAGGGAATTTGATTTCTTAGAAATGTCGTCCTTGAGTTTGTTTTTATGAAAGTGCTGAACCTCTACGCAACAGGTTTCTTCATCTTGGTATTCAAACAATCGAGAGCTACATCAGCATGATGTGTCTACTCGTATGAACCAGTTGGACACTTCACCAACCTCGAGAATTTCTGGGTGTTTTCCTTCCACTCAACAAAGCGAGGGAAACGGTCAATCTGCCTTGACAGGTCTGCCAGTGCCGGCGTCATCATTCATTTACCGGGAGAATGGCGAAGAGCAGGAGTCCGTACAGTCAGATCGGCATCTCCTGTTTGGTGTCTCAATCGAGCAGCAGCAGCAGCCATTGGTGGGCATAAGTTCTGTTGCATTTGCCAAGAATAAAGATCCCCAGAGTCGTTTTACAGGTAGCAATTTACTTCAGGGTTCGTTTTGTCCTTCTGCTGCGCCAGATATTTCTTCTACAAATGGTATGGTTCTTGATGAAAATGGAATGTTTCAAAGGAGCACATCATGGCCAGCAATGTCTCCAACTCTTGCGCGCACTTTTACCAAGGTAAGGCTGTTCACATATGCATACCTGCATTCTCTGCATGATGCAAATAGTTCCCGTGTTGAGAAGAACTGACGTTAGTTGATTGCTGGCAGTGAAATTATGTTTGTCGAATTATGGATTGCTTCTGCTTTCGTAGTCTGAAGCTGTTTTTGTTGCAATCAATGTTGTCACTGTATGCAAGCGACGGGTACTTATTGAAGGAATTTTCTTGCAACCCAGGTTCATAAGCTTGGAAGCGTGGGAAGGTCCATAGACGTACAGAAGTTTCAAAACTACTCTGAGCTTCGAGCTGAGCTGGCTCGTTTATTTAATCTCGAGGGTCTGTTGGATGATCCTCAAAGGTCGGGCTGGCAGCTTGTGTTCGTAGACAACGAGAACGATACCCTTCTCGTAGGCGACGACCCGTGGGAGTAAGGGACTAGACTCTGCTGATTTATCTTCTTACTTGCAGTTGTTGTATGTTCTGTGTGTTGGTTGAAAATTTCTCCAAGTTCAAAATAAAAATTTAGTGGTTCGAACCTCACTTCCTTGAATCCAAGATTTTAACTAATTTTGTCACACATGCAACTGTTGATTGGTTTGCAGGGAGTTTGTGGGCTGCGTGCGATCCATCAAGATTCTCTCACCTAATGAGATTCTACAGATGAGTCAGGAACAACTCGAGATTTTGAACACAGTACCGATTCAGCAGCGGCCTACTTGCAGCAATTCCGAGGACGCTCGTACGCAAACCTCTCCTGTTAACACCTCGACATTGTCTTTAGAGCATGGCCACTCTGGTGGCGGATGAAGGGAAGGAGCTCTCTTGATCTTTGAAGAATATAGTCCATACATGCCGCTGCATGGACTAATGTGGTCTAGGCCTTGCTGCTGGAAGACTCGAACCTAGCATGCAATTTAAGAAGAGCATTGCAACTCTGGCTTGCTCCAAAGGTGAAACCACGCCCAAAAAAGCTTACAAGAGCCTTTATCATTTTTTGCCCGTTATAATCGAGGGAAAATTGTAAAGAGAATCCGGTGTTTTTCTGTGACAGGCAGCCAGCAACATTAGCAATGCGTGAACACCTCGCGTGACCTCCCCGTCACTATCGGTTATCTCAGAACAAAACAATTATATTGAGGAGCTTCTTATTTATGGCTGTCTGTCGTTCGCAAGAAGTTTTGATGGGGCTCAAAACTCCCTTGCTCAAGAGGCAGGTTTGAGAGAATTCTGGGGGTAGTGGCAGTGGAGAGATCTTTGGATGAAAGGAAGGCTTACATGTGCTGATGTACTTGATAGTCTGGCGTTCACATGAGCCCTCTTCGGAGGTTTAGTATTTGAGTTCTCTCGAAATGATGAGTGTTTTTAGGGTTGCGCACTTCTGATGCTTTTGCGGAAGGGTTGCTGAGCGGCATCAGATGCAGTGAATGAGCTTGCGAGCTCTACAACTGCATATGTGAAATCGGAGAGTTGTCACACCGGAATTGGTGCACAGGTTTGCAGTTTCAAACTTGCATACTTTATTGCTGTAAACAATAGGTATGTGTACTGAAACGTCACAGGTTTTGGACATAAAATGGGCCTGTCTGTAAGAGTGGTCTTATGTAAGAGATACCATTAAATTGTTTTTGACTGTAGAATACTTCAATTCAGAATTTTGGATTCATCTTGGCTGTGAGTGGGCTGATGGCCATGTGCATGTTCCGAATGTATTTGTATAACTGAACGTTTGATGTTACTGTGTATACCTTCTGTTGAGTTCTTTTTCTTATTATTGGCCATTTTGCCAATTCATGCTCAACTTCATTTTGAATTCAACTCGATTTTGTATTTTCTAGTTCCAACTCGTGATCAATTCAGAAAGTGCATTTTGTTTTTTATTCTTCGCTGTTTATTTCATATTGATTTCTGAATTTCTTCTCTTCAAATTTTAATTTCTGAACTTCCATGTATGAATTTTTATACTATTTTTAATTCTGAATTGCTACTGTACTGAAAATGCAAGAGATGAGAATGGTTCTTCTGCTTAGGGCTGTTTTACACTATGGCTGACCAAGTTGAGAGGTTGTGGGATTGAGCGAACAAATTTTGTTGAGAGGCCAAAGAATTAGGTTGAAAATATGTAATAAAATATTGTTTTTGAAACCTTTGGCCAACCTTAACCCCTCATCGCCCAAGGTCCAAAGATGCTAAAATGCATCCTTGCTCTTCAAGTGTTGTAATTTTGATTGATAGTGGAGTGTGAAAATCTTAATTGTATGATGATAGGATTTAGTATTTTGCATGTTGCAAATGATGTGGATCAAATTTGGGGTCATTTGACCACATAGATTGGAATATAATAATGTTTTAGTGTTGAAAAAAAATGTTGAAATTTCCTAAAAACACATTTGGAGGTGAAATTTGTTCTCTAAACCTACTCAAATGAAAAAAAATTAAAATAAAAAATGATGCAAACCAATATACAAACACATTGGTGAAATCATACTTGTTTTGTTTGCAAAATTGTTTTAAAATGTCAAAAAACAATGAAAAAAGTAGCAAAAATTCACATCTTTGGCTAACCCTCCCTCTAAGGTGGATATCCCCAACTCCGTTCAACTCCCAATACCGTTCAAATGTTTGGGAGGATATCATTTCTCAGGTCAAATGTATGCCCTCCATAGAGGGCTTATTTTTTGAGACTCAGAAAATAAGTCCTCTATGGAGGGCATACATTTGACCTGAGAAATGATATCCTCCCGTACATTTGAACGGTATTGGGATCAAGCTGAACGGATTTGGGGATGTCTACCTTACTATAATGCTTCTCATTCACTCATAACTTCTTGGATTGATATGAAATTTTCACCACAATAACTAGACTAGAATGCGCAACTTCACCAATAAAAATAAAAAGAAAAAAAAATTGTATGAAGAAGTTATAAGCCACCAAAGTTCACTACAATGCAAAAATGTGTGGATTTTGAAATGTGAGTTGCTCCTAAACATTCAATATAACTTGGATTGACATGAAAACTTTACCACAATTTCTAGGCTTTAAGGATAACAAAACACAACAAATTTTATTGAAAACATTTAATGAAAAAGATACAAGCCTCCAAAGTTGCAGCCATCACAATGCAGTGTGGTGAATGCTAATTGACCATGTGAACTTTGAATGGCTTTCACAAACTCAAAATGTCTTAGATTGATCTGAAAATTCTACCATAGAAATTAGACTAGTATGCACAACTTTGACCACAAATGCTACTAAATTTGGACAATAACCGCAAAAGTTACAACACTTCAAGTTGAAGTGATGGAACGCCAAAGGACACAAACTGTCCCCTTAGGCAATGAGGGGTTAACCTCTAAATGCCCAAGGCCTTTTTGAGATTCTTGGAATTTCCATGAAATTGGATAATTGAGCAACCTTTTCTTAAATTTCATCAAGCTTTTTTTTGTTTGTAACCATATAAATTTGAACTAAACATGTTAGAGATTACATGAAAAAAAACCCAACAATACCACTTATAGTTTGAAAGATTATAATGTTTGAACTTGAGGATACTAAAATTGCAAAAGTGACTTGAAGTCTTTCAATCCCCATTTCACATGTCAAATCTAAAAATTGGTAAAAAAAACATGAGGTTTAAGGTCATTATAAGTTTAATTTTAATCCATTTACAGTTTTCAAAATCCACAACTATATATTTTTTAAATGAATTTCTAGTGTGGATTTTTCTCCAAGCTCTAGTGTATTTGAGGCTCATTTTCAAGATTTTCCAACACTAGAGAACTCAAGATTGCAATGGACACCCTTGTACAAAATCTTGAGTAGAAAAATCATCAACATTCATTTTCAAAATCAGATTATTGATGTTGAAAATAGATTTTTTTACTAAAAATAGTGATTTGATAAGGTTTTATTCATCTTCAAAGTTTTTGTAAACATCCAAATTGGGTGCCTCGGGCATTTAGAGGTTAATGTGAAGCTTCCAAAAGCCAAATTCAAAATTCAAACTCTTGGTAATGAACTTCCACAACCTCTCAACTTGAATAGCCATTGTGTGAAGTCTACAAAGTCCAAGCCCAAAGTCCATGATCAAAATCTAAATTCATGACATTTATTAGGTTTTCCAATTTAATGATCAAGATCTTGTCAATTATTAATTATTTTATGAAAAAAAATTGATAGACTTTTTATCATAAGTTGGGTCTCCATTTTTTCTCAACCCATATGTTTTTGAGAGGACAATGCTTTGGCTGAAAAAATAATACCATGTAGGCGACAAACTTTGGACTTTGGCCTCTAGTGTGAAGGATTAAGATGCAAAAAAACTTAATTCTTACAATGTGATTGGTGGAAACTAGAAAGTGACGGCCTCTTGATCCATGACTGTAGTATGAAGTGCCTCCATAAACTTGTGATTGAGTTTCCATCCATCACTTCAAGTTTTGGCATCAAATATAGCTAAATGCGTCCTATTTTAAAAAGTTTTAATTTTATTAATGTATGAGTAATAAGGGTAATTATTTTGTAAAAGAATTGTCCCTTTTTTGCCTTGTCAATTAACAAGGCTTGGACGTATAAGAGCATCTCCAATATTACACTTACATTGTACATGGCCAAACATTGGGCCCTAGCTTGGCCGGTCTTGAAAATTAGGCCAAACGGGGACACGCCTCCTGCAAAAGGCCTTGTCAAGCACAACCATTGACATTGCAAGCTGGCAAATCTTTCCCAAGAAATATTGTGCTTGAATCTTGCGTATGTTTTTGGAAGCCAAGAGCACAAGTCAAAGAGCGCAAACCCCAACCTGCAAACTGAACAAGGAAAAGGTAATAGCAAATCACAATCATATTTTTCTACTACATGTGGCTTTATGATTGACCCATAGCGTACCAATTTGAAGATCAATGTTAGAACTCAGCCCTATAGTCAATCCCCTCAACTTAATGTTATTTTTTGGGCCTCATGAGGCCATTGTGATCCAATTTCAACCAATGTGCTAGTGGGTGATTGCAAGAAACACCGGTCCTATTCGGTGTCCCCTTCACCTCCTACAGGTGCTTTTTGGCTTGTAACTTTTTTGCAACAAGTTCTTTTGAGCTGAAATTTCAGGGGAAGGTACATGTCATAGTCACAAACCTTTCATAAATTTTCCGGTTTTTTTAAAATTATTTTACTATTTTTGAATAGCCCCCAAATAGGTGTCTACCTTGGCCATTTTGGGGGTTTTTAGTACTATTTTGGGTCTAGAAAAGCTTTTCTAGGGCTATAAATCAGGGATGTTGTTTATGGAGCATGCTTACATGTATTTGTAGAAGGATTTTGCAAAATTATAAATTCCATGGCATCTACGTTGTCTCAAAGTGGGCATCCTCTCTCCCTTCATTGGCATAATACAAAGAAATTCCTCAGCAAAGCAATTGTACCATGTGAATGTATTTAATGGGTTCTCAAATGGCTAGTTTTTGTTTTATTTTTTTGAATTATTTTACTATTTTCTAAAAAGCAAGAAAGAAATTGGCTTTTTGTTGGTGATTTTGTTTTGCGCATAACTTTTAGAATAAAAAAATTCTAGGCCTGAATTTTCACAAGTATGGTATTTTAAGTGCTTTACAAATTTCCCATATTTATTTTATTTTTAAAAAAATTATTCTAAAAACTCGGTAGTATTATTAGTACTACGAGTACTAAGGGTGTTTGAGACAAAACAGTGAAGTGTTTCTTGCAACTACCCTAGCCTCCCTCGAAAAGCTCTCTATTCTTGGGAGGGTGCGCATGCTATTACCGACAATGCCATTACAAAAAAACACTCAACTTCTTTTGGGCCCTTCAAGACTTGCTTGGCGAATCAATTGTAGCGTACATGGCTGGACTTGCACGCAACACATTGACAAGTGGGCATGTAAAGAATTCAAGCGTGTTTTTAGGAGCAAGAGTTTTTTGGAAGCACACGCTACCTTGCTCAAAGCCGGTTGTTGCACTTCTCTAGGCATCATTAATACTACTTTGCAATGGAAGCATATTTCTTGCCATTGTCTTTTGAAGAGACAACAACTTTGTCTTGGTTGATTAGAAAATTTTATATTGTTCTAGAGTTTGAGATTGAGCTTGCAACAATATTATGGCAATGGCAAGGTTGTTGGTAAGCACAAGGTGGTCTTTTTGCGGAAATTGTGAAGTGCGAGGTTTTGTGAGAAAGGGAAAAGTAGGAATTGCCGATCGCAGTTACAGTAGTTTCTAACTTTCTACGCGTTGCGATGGCAATGCAAGAAGGAGAAGAATTTAGTGGGGAAGCTCGCCAAGGTGCATGAGCTTGTCAAGATGCAATGGGATCTTGTTTTGCTATTGTCAACAGAGCGTGGAGGCTGTGGTCTGATTGGAAATCTCCAATTAGAGGATTCCATGCAGATTGCCATGTCCAATATCATAAGTGATCATTGAATTTGCTTTCTTTTTGGTGAACTCATTTTCAATCGGCTAAGGATTTCAATCAAGGATTTCAATTGACTGTACCAATTGGAGTGTTCTAGATGCTTCTTGTTTCTTTGTTTAGAGAGGAGAATTAGTGTGAACCTAATATCTATTAGGTAGAAAGTATTCTATGTATGTTGTATTTCTTGAATGCATTCAATTTTTCTCATTCCTGTCAACTAGCTTTGTAGAATGTGCTCAACCAGATAATCAAGAACCTTGAGGATCTTCAAGTAGAGGCAGACTCTTTCAATGTGAAGGCAAAAAAGAAGAAACTTGGCTTAACTCTCTTCAAGCTGTTCATCATCGTTGGAATCCAGTGGTACTAATTTGGCAAAAGCTATGGAGATGAGCAAGAGCAAGAACTTTGCAACGCATTTAGGAACTCATGTAGCAATTGTCGGACAGAATTCAATCTCAAAAAATATTGTCAATTCCATTGCTATAGTGCCGTTGGATTTATTTCCTACGACAATGGAAATGATGAACTCTTTGATAGTGCCACCATTTCACTCAACCAAGCTTGCTGCAACAGCGCTAAGATTGAGTGATGATGCTCAAAAAGAGGAGTTTGCTATAGTAGCTCAGAGTAGAGCTTTGTGTAGTAGTACTCCAAATTTTTTTGCAAGAGAGATCCATAGTGGAGGCCCTATTGAGCTGAAGAACACTCCTAGTGGAAGAATTATTGTGGATGGAACCTTGTCATCACTGCCCTCACTCAAAATTCCAAGGAAAATCAGTACCAATGGTACAATCACGGTTTGCACAATTGGCAAGTGTAAGAGGGGAGGATTGCAGCAGCTCCTCGCTTCTTTACAAGGGTGTACTATCGAATTGTCAAGTATTTCAGTAACATCATGCAAGTGTATGGGAAAGTGTAAAAGTGCCCTAAATGTACGTGTGAAGGATGGCAAAGGTCAAACGCATCTACACAATCATGTCTCCATGGATGATTTTGGTGCTTTACTTGAAATGCATTTTGGTGTGCAAGCAACATCATATGAGAGCTCTAATGCGCCTTGTTTCTTTGTAGGAATAGATTCTGGTGTTGTTGCTACCTAGAGAGTGAAGCTGATTACCTCTTGTGTATGACCTGGTTTGGTGTGATAGACATGCCTACTTTCAAAACCATATGTTCCGTCAAAAAAAATCTGTAAGTAATAGCATGGATTGGCAACTGCTGACTTGAAGAATGGAACCATCACACTTTTGTATCAACAATTAGATGTTAGACTAGTTTATGTAGAATGTAACTTTGTAGTGATATTACACTTTGAGTATCTTCAATACACTTATTGAAGATTTGTAAAAATCTAACGACTTCATGAAGAGTGAAAAATTTAGTATATTATTCATAAAGATTTTATGTAAGCTTTGTTTTTTGATGTAGTCTTTATGTTTGAAGAATTTTTTTGTGCAGAAAGAAAGAAAGATAGAACTCTGTTTGTTTCTCCATCATACTTGGAATATATATAGCTTTCTATGAGGAATGGGCCGACCAATAGTGCAAACATAAGGATGGTACTGCCCAGTGCTCTACATGTGGTATTATTTTTTCCAATCAGGTCATTGATTTTGATTACTTATGAGCAAAGTTTAATCTCAATGTTGTGTGCACCTTGGCAGAAAATTTCTGCTGGTTATGTAATTTTTAGAGATGTTTGTTGACGGCAACATAGCTTTCTTGATTGTGCCTCCAACAGTGCTAAAGAAAAAGTTGGAACCTTTGTGCTTGCTGCAAACAATCTACCTCCCGCTGCTTTGCATGCTGAGGTTGATGAGTACAACCAATTACAGTAAGTGAATTGGACTCCTACTTCAGTCACATTCACTCATCCTATCTAATTGCACTTTGTAATTGCTGTATGACGTGAAATATAACTTAAGAGAGCATTTAGAAGCTCATTTGTCTTCTTGAGGAAATGCAAGTAGAGAAGGTTGGGTGCAGTTTCATAACATTTCAGTTTAGACTTGCTTTCAAGAAAGTTAGGCCAAATCAAGCAGAATCAAAGCTGAAACATATTCCAACATATTCCCACATGTGACAAACTGCTCATTGGCTTGAAGAGCTTACTTGTTCAAATTGTCCACATTCACCATAACATGGTGTCAGATTTTTTGCATGTCTAAATTATTATTGCTTAATAAACATTCTCTTGAAAGTTATGTTCTTGAGGTAAAATGCGGATCATTAATTATGTATTTGAGGAAACAATTTAGGAGTTCATACTTGCTCAAATACATGCCCGTTATTGTAAGGGAAACTATTGTAGCTTGCCAAGTCAAAGGGAAATTCTTGTTGCATGGCTACTGTTGGCTGACAAGGTGAATAAACATGACTCACTGAGGAGTTTCAGGTATTTGCCAGCTGCAAGATGTTATCTAAATGTTAAAGATTTCTATTGAAAAGCATTTGAAGGTTGGCTTTTTCAAATTTACCCTCATCATCAGAGTCTCTCATTGCATTTGTTCTTTGCTTTGCACTATTTCAAGATAGCTTTATGCTCTTCATTGAGTTGCCTTTGGTGATTATTTTGAAAAGGATAACATTGAGCATTTTTTACCACAACTGCATTAGCCAATAGGCCGTTGAAATAAGGTAATAGCATCTAAATGGTTCAATTAAGTATAATGTCAACTATTAAACTGTTTCATCTTTGTTGAGTTTTTTTTAGCAATTGAAAATTCATTCCAAATTCTTAGAATATATAAAATTTGGATGCCTTCTATGAATTCAAAGCGTGCTGATTACATGCTTACCTCCTCCCCTCTAGTCCAAAACCAATGACTAGGGTGATTTACCCTCATGTTGCCTTCCACCTAAGGAATGTGGTTGAGGAATTGGTCTATTGCACACTAGCGACTATGGGTCTAGGGTGGAAAAGATCAATTTTTTACAAATAAGGGAAAAGATATAATTTGCCCCTATTTACAAGTTGGTCAATACATCCTCTTCTAAAATTTCTTAGTAACTTAAGGCCTCTAAATTCAAGTTTAAATTCAAAATTCCCGAAATTCAATTTTCCAATAATAAAATTCTAAAACATAACCTTTTTGGCATGTGAAAATCAAAGAGTTTTTCACCATGGCCTCACAAACTTATAAACTAGTAAACCAAACCTTTGGCCCATTCATCCAAGTGGGGGGAGGGAGCAACAAGGGCTAGCCAAAGCCAATAAACCTCCTCCTTGCTAGGATGAATTGACCCATCCTTGTCTAGATGAATGGGTTGGGATTTTGGTCAATTGCTTTATGAGTTTGTGTGGCCAAGGTGAAAAAACTCTACTCTTTCATATTTCTAAAATTGTGAGGGTTTGATAATTTATCATTAAAAAACTGATTTTGAAAATTTTGAATTCACATTTGGATTAAAGATCCTAATTTAGATAGGGAACCTCAAAACAGGATAAAATTGACCAACTCCAAAATAGGGGCAAGTTTTTACTTCCACCCTTGCCTGTAAAAATGCGGTCCTCCAAGACTGAGAACATGAATGTGGAGTGGACAAAGAGCTGACCTCATTCATCTAGGCAGGGAGCAATGAAGAGGTCAGTTCACCACTTCACCTAGTTCCTCCCCTACTAGTCTGCTACTCAATTCATTGACAATTCCTCCATTGTTTTGGGCATTATAGCATCTCCACCAAGGGCTTTTCTATCCCTATCCCCATTTGGATGAAGGGAGAGCAAAGATGGGGATAGGGAAAGGCAAGCTTCACTAGTTTTTTCCCATAAGAGAGCTTTTTCCTCCATAGTAACTAAAATGAGTTGGGAGAGGTGGGCCAAGAGAGGAAATAGGAGTGAAACAAGGTAACAAATTGCACTTTTATGAGGGAAGTGAGGATACAGTTTACCATAATTGAGTTCCCTATATGACCCCTTGTATAGGGAATTGGGGCTCCCTCTCATCCGGATTCTCTATATATTTGGGGATAGAGGTTCTTGGTAGGAAAGGGTTCTTTCCTATCTGGATGAATTCCATCCAAATAAAGATAGGGAAGCCCCCCATGGTGGAGATGCTCTAAACCTACTGCAGCCGGATCCACCTCTTACAGTTCATTCAAATGAGATGAGAATGCCAATCCAAGTGGCTCAACCAAACGTAGAGAGTTGGGGACGGGGGTGGGGGTGGGGGTGAGTGGGGACTAGGGAGCTATAAAGTAGACATACTCATTGTCAGGCACCTCTAAATGCTGCACTCAATATTTGAGGTGTTCTCCACACACTCTTGAATCCAAAGTGGAGCAGTGAATGCCACTTGCACAAGCAAACCCTACCACTAGTGTCTTTTTTTTTGGCGATTTGGAGCAAAAAAGCACCAATTTTTTTTGACTGGCACCAAGCCTATAGAAATAAAAACAAGATTATTTGGATGAAATTGCCAAAAAGCTTCAATTTTAAAAAAAAAGCTTGGATGAAATAGTCAAATTGTGGATGAAAACTAATTATAAACATGTATTATGTGCTAATGTGATATTTTCTATCCAATATGTGCATGATTGTTGAAATTTGGAGCACCACTATAACATTTAAAATCGCCACTTTGGCATTTCTTAAAAAATGAAAAAAAAAAACCCTGCCTACCACATGTTAGCTTAAGAGCTAATTTGGGAAAGTTGGGATTGAGACAATCAAGTACATGTATAAGAACATATCTAAACAATTTTAAGGTTAATCTTTAGTTGCTTTTAGAGTCCTATGAGCTATAACTTTGCCCTTTAGTATAAAATATTCTACAATATTTTTTTCCACAAAAATGTTATGCCATGATAGGTTGTTGAAAAACCATCCCTATGAATTTTTTTCGTAAAAAATTTCCGAGCCCTCATGTACCCAAACCCTTAAACGGTCGAGTATGGGTATACCTACCTTACAAGCAGGATCAGGTAAGGTGGGGTTGCTGGGCAGTGGGCACTCTCTTCGACGATTATCATCCAAACGAACGGCTCTTGAGAGGGCCGACTGCTCTGCCTCATCACTCATGGCCGTGTGGCTTCGTGCTCCATCCTCATTGAAGATCAAGCACACCTGCGCTGGCAGTAGTTTATACCAACAATCCCAGCACCATGCGATTGCAAATTGAATTGTCCCATACTCCTTGCACTGATCGTATTACAATCCCGGTGAAATTCAGGAACGCACCTTATTTTTTCGAAAATTTATTCGCCTGCTCATGACGGAGCCCTGAAGATTCTATCCATGATTGAAAGCAAAAATATCTTCGAAGGAACTACTGTAACACCACCAATTAAGAAGTTTCCAATGAATATCATTGCTCCGGGATATCTTGTCAACTTCGCTTTTGCTCGGCCCACTGATGGCAAGATTTTGAGCCCCACAAACTTGTGTCAGTGTATTTGAGCGTGAGGTGATTGCTTGCAAGGGTGCATGCGGCGATGGCGACCGTGGCTTGCGTGAAGGGGAACTCTGTTGCATCTGCAGCAGTAGGGAGCAGTAGGAACGGCGTGAAGAAGCTGGAGAGCAAGAGAGGGCAGGTGTTGTCGAATTCGTTTCTGGGTCGCAAGTTTTTGGCTGATGGTGTTTGTGCGACACCCAAGGAACGGCCGCAGAGGAGGCGGGGTGTCGCCGCTAAGCTTAGCACAGTGGAGAAATCTGTGACAGAGCCTGCAAAGTCTGTCGAAGATAGCAGCCAGAAGGGAGGCCAATGCTTCGGCGTGTTCTGTGTGACATACGACTTGAAGGAGAGCGAGAGACAGTCGACATGGAAGAAGACGGTACGCGTGGCGGTGTCGGGCGCGGCAGGCATGATCGCCAACCATTTGCTGTTCAAGCTGGCGTCCGGGGAGGTCTTTGGACAGGACCAGCCCATTGCACTGAACCTGCTGGGGTCGGAGAAGTCACGGGAAGCCCTGGAGGGAGTGGCTATGGAGCTGGAAGACTCCTTGTTCCCATTGCTGCGCGAAGTGAACATCGGAATCGAAGCGGAGGAGGTGTTCGCGGACGCAGATTGGGCGCTTCTCATTGGCTCCAGGCCGCGTGGTCCGGGCATGGAGCGAGCGGACTTGCTGGAGATCAACGGAAAGATCTTCGCGGAGCAGGGCAAGGCGTTGAACAAAGTGGCGAGCCCGGATGTGAAGGTGCTGGTGGTCGGCAACCCGTGCAACACGAACGCTTTGATCGCGCTCAAAAACGCGCCTCGCCTTAACCCTAAAAACTTCCACGCGCTCATGAGGCTGGACGAGAATCGCGCCAAGTGCCAATTAGCCCTCAAGGCCGGCGTGTTCTACGACAACGTCTCGCATGTCACCATCTGGGGCAACCACTCCACGACACAGGTCCCGGACTTCTTGAACGCGCAGATTCTGCAAGCCAGAGCCATCGACGTGATCCAAGACGAGCAATGGTTGAAGGAGGAGTTCACTCCGCGAGTGCAGAAGCGAGGCGGCGTGCTCATTCAGAAATGGGGACGATCCTCGGCCGCGTCCACTGCCGTGTCGATCGCAGACGCCATTAAGTCGCTCATCACTCCCACTGCGGACGGAGACTGGTTCTCTTCAGGCGTGTATTCGAACGGGAACTCCTACGGAATTGCCGAGGATCTCATCTTCAGCATGCCTTGCCGCTCCACCGGAGATGGCAACTGGGAGTTGGTCGCCGACTGCGAAATCAATGACTACTTGTACGAGCGCATCAAGAAGAGCGAGGATGAGTTGGTCTCGGAGAAGAAGTGCGTGGCGCATCTCATGCCGGGAGAACAGAACGGCTACTGCGATCTAACAACTCACGGTGACACCACGTTGCCTGGTGACCTCTAAAGACCGAGTGAGGGTTTTAACTCCGCAGTTTTGACTTGTGTATGACTGTCTTCTTTTTATTATTCTAGCTGGATTGCACGTAACTTAATGGCAAGGTAGGTCTATCAAACTCTACACCGGCTGCTGAAGCGACGTGAGATGTGCACTTGTAGAATTTTTTGGTTGAGCTTCTCCGCAAGTGTACCTTTTCAACTTGCAGACTGCGTCTTGTCACGGAAACGCTAGACAGAGTTCAATAACACAATCATACGTCGCTTTGCGGCTTGAGCAACTAATCTGCACTTGGCATCGTTGATGGGTACGGATCATGCCGAAGTCGGCAAGGTCTATGCATTAGTAAGCTTACACCTTGTGTGTCATCAGAATCTTACTTTGACGACGCACTTTTGTATTTGAAGTCTTGCAAAACACAATCAGTAGATTGCTCTGCATTATTGTTTCGCATGTGACAGTTCCATGTGCTGCTTGCCTATTTCTACTTGCTCATCTACTAGTGGGCTGGCAGAGGGGATGATTGAACATGTAAGGTAGTATGCTCTAAAACCGTCCCCGTAAGAGCTGGCCTGATTTTTCATGGGCTTTTCAAGATATGAATAAAGAGAAATAGATGGCAAATGTAACAGATTTTTTTCTTTGAAACAATATTGAATTGTTGATGAATTTTCAAAGCTTTTTGTAGTAGACACCTATTTGGGACTCTAGGTCTCCCATAAATTGTGCCATGTAACTTACGAAGAGATGAAGTGAAATCAGGGAGTATGATTGACTCTTGCAATAGAATACACCTTTTTTTTATGACTTAAAGAGATTCATTAAAGGACCACTACATTACCATTCCTGCCACCCTATGGGACGCTTTACTTGACAGGAATAATGCTATTTTGTGAGCTTAGCCCTTAAAAACCCCAAAGGACCAAAAGCGTCCTCACATGATTTCAAAAGGTTGTTTGAGATACTAGATTTCATCTTTTGTTCTTGCTATAAACTACAATTATGAAGACATTCAAGTGGTCCATGAAAATGGAGTAATGGCAAGGCAAGCCAAATATTTTTAGCGTTGCAAAAGTCAAACTTATCAAGAAGAAGTCATTCATCCACTTTACTATTTGTGATTTTTTGAACACAACATCGTATTTGTTAAATTGGGAAAACAAAGGTACCATATTGTACTCCACTTTTCACCCAAAAAATTACCTTAAATTGGCTTCGAAGATATCAGATTCAATTTGAGCCACTAAGATTTTTTTTCCCTTGCAAATTCCTCCTCTCAGGTGAGGGCATGTGTACCCAAAAAATGATACGAGGTTGATTTTAGGTGATCACCTAAAACCTTTGGAAGTCCCAAAATGTACTCTTTTTCCCAATTTAACGAATATGGTGTTACACCGTTTATGACGTTTCTAGAAGATATATGATGCAAGTAAGCTTACCCCAGATAATCATAATGAACTAGTATCAATAGTTAAATGGAGAACACACAACACATTTATACAAGTATGCAAACTCTCACATAATAAACAGACACTGTAAACAACCTCCTCTAGACTTTTTAACCTAATCTCTAATCGCAACCCAATCAGTGATGGAAATAGCCAAGCCTACTTTTCCTTAAAGCCGTAGGAATAGCACTGACTATTTGCATCTACGAAGCGTAAATGGTAGAATTGCGCCCAATATTCTTTGCATTCACCGGGTTATTCTTCTTATTCAAACTAGGGAGAAATCATGGCTAGAAACGTAGAACTTTACTTACTCATAACAGACAAACCTCACAAACATCCTATGAAGTATATACTAGCACTCTAGTTAGATTCTACATCCGTCCGACAGAGTTAAGACGGACAGTACAGATATGTGCGGATGTGTCCACAACTAGATGCTGCGGAACTTCGGCATCTCCTCAAGCAAGCCTTGCTCCAAGGGCATGGTCGAGTTTGGGGATGCCGACCGCTTAGTTATTCATAGAATAAAAGCAGAGCTCGCAGTTTGAGCCAGCTTTAGTACTGTAGTCATATGCCAGGTCTTTCACTTTGTCCACGAGCTCGGTATCAATTGGCTGTGCACGCAGGTGTTTTCTGAAGTCTGACAGGACGCTTAAGAAAGGTTCCTCGAAGTGTGCAGGATACTGCAGTTTCTTTTTTTCGCTCAATAAAAACCTCCCCACTTGTAAAGCTCGAGCCGCTTGAACTCTGGTGCCGAAGGTCCCGAGCCATAGCTTATTCTTGCCTTTTTTCAGTTTGCTGACCTTCAATAACTTCTCAGCAAATCGGATCTCGCACCCCCATTTGTTGGAATTCTTTTTCTTCATCACTCCTTTGAAGAGACTATTCATTTCAGCCTGTCCAAAACCATGAAAATTCAGTTCGGGTGTTTTCAAGCATATGCAAATTACACAACCGACCATAAATCCCGTGACAGGGCAATAACCCCAGAGAGTGTCGCAGGCTAAAGTTACAGTGTTGCAACTGTACCCTGTAACTTTCCTCTGGACGTCGAACTCTAAGACAAAATTTCTATTGATATAGATAGATAGCTTCTACTTGCTAGTTTTTGATATTTCGCCCAAAGGTTTTAGTATTACGACCTCTGATGGTGCTAAACGAGGATCATGTTCATGACAGGCAGAGGCAGGCCGCACGCGACCTGCGGTCGGCGTCCTAAATGATTCAACTACACAACCTGGTAGGCTCCATTTCGCCGGGAGAATAGGAAATCCAGGAGTGGCCTCCTCGATGCCAACAATGATTCCTGTCGGTGAAACCACCGGCTTGGCAAGAATTGCAACTTCCATAGGCACTAGACCTTCAGGCTCGTCCTCGTCCTGCTCCGGCGTCGAGGACACTAAAGGGCACGTAAATAGCGAAGCAGGGGATGTGTCGTCATGCTCTGTGCCCACTTGCGAGGAGAAAGTACCGTCGGAATACTTCCATTCCCCTGAAAGGTCCTGTTCCAGATCAAGCTCTGGGAGAAGACTCCATAGAGACGGGTCACACAAACCGTTTGTGCACCATGATTCATCACACAGTTCTGATTCTGATGCTTGTATGTTGTACACTTGCTGATCATGATCTGACGTTAAACAGGGACTTGGTTCGTTGGGATTCATGGCTGGCTTGCATCGACAAAAACAACAAAGCGGATACTATAGTGGATATATCGTACTCGTCTTTCAAGTAAGGTCACGCAATGGCGGCCGCCATCTCCCACCACGTACGTTGGTCTTGAAACCTAGTCCTACAAAGGTTTACTGTCATGCATTATACGCTTTAGAATTCGAGAAGTCTATTTGGGTTAGATATCTACATCGACCCCCAAATGGTTTCGCGCTACAGGAAGAGCTCTTTAAAAAGACTTGAGACTGGGTTTGATTTTCTTTCTACTGCACACCATTTCATAGTGAATTCATGAAAGGGATGTCAACCAAATCTAGCAATATCGAGAAAACGAAAATGCATTGAAAAGCCAGACTTCGATACAAGTGCAAACTCACCAAAGAAAAATCGTGAGAGGTTTAAATGAGTTTGCTTTCAGATCCCAAGTGAAGGCTCCGTCTATGGTGAGGATCGTTGTTGCTTTCGCAAGGTGGCTACGAGCCTACGAACAGTATAACACCATATTAGATAAATTGGGAAAAACGGAGGTACCATTTTTTATTCCACCTTAATCTTACATACAATAAATGTAGGCATCGCTATTAAAACCATATTTGTTAAATTGGGGAAAAGATACATATTGAGACTTCTTGATTTTGCATTTTTGAGAGTACTCTAGTGGTTTAGAGTGAATTTTATGATGATTTCTTCAAGATCTTACATTGCTGATGTAGAATCTTGAAGAAATTATCATAAAACTCACTCTAAATCACTAGAATACTCTCAAAAATGCAAAATCAAGAAGTCCCAGTATGTATCCTTTTCCCAATTTAACAAATATGATGTTTATAGCTCAAAGTTGTAATTGTTTGAAATTTTTAGAGGCAATTGTTGAAATTTCACTATTATACAAAAAAAATACACGCTTGTTCTTTTGTAATAAGCTAAATTGTACAGTGAAAGTCCTAGAATGTACTATTTTTCCCAATTTACCTCATATAGCATGACGAATTCGGCGCCTGCAGAAAGAGGACTTGGCGGTAGTCGCACTCCTGGGGTAGAACGCTGACCTTTACCACGTCTTCGCAGCTCGGTCCACACAACGGCGGCAGGGCGGTCTTCTCTTGTTCGAACCAGACGACCCTCAGCTCTGCCTCAGTGCTTCTCCAAACAAGCTCGTCGCTGAAGATTTCGATGCGCGAAATTGTACCGCTGGCACAGAAAAGTCGACGGAGGCGTCGAAACCAAGCTTCTGCTCGAACACAACAGGACTTTCACCCAAGTGGTGCTCCTGCACGTTAGAACTAGGCAGCGAGATTCGAATGCAAATGTATCTTCGACGAGTATCCGACCGGGTGTTAGAAAATCCCGCGGTTTCCTCTGAAAACCCAGCAGCTATATATCGACTGTCACCGACGTTGATTTTGGCCGTTCCGTCACGTTTCAGTTGTGCCTGTCGTCCTTGAATAACCGGTCCACTCTAGCAGCTAGCAGCGATCGAAGGAGGATAAATTACCAGAGCGAAGTCGGTGCTCTAAGATTGAACTGCTCCAGTTTCCACATGGTGCGTCTACCCACGTGCACAGCCTTGCCAAGACGTACTTCTAGATTCATCATAATCCTAGTGCTCACAGACTCCGGAATTGGATTTTCAGCGCAGCTGCGGCATCGCATCGATCCAAATTCCTACCATCCCGGCCACAAGAACGTCATGGACGAACTCTGCTTCGAGGAATGATTGCAGTTACACCACCAGCTGCAAGCTCGAGGCTGTATCGATCGATCGGTCGAACCCGACACAACGCCGCAGCATACGTTGACAAGCTTTGGCAAGCACTACAACGGCGACCTTTATATACTGAAGAACGGTTGAGTGTTGTGAAGTTGGCGGACAGCAGGACGCCAATTTCAGACAAAATCGTGGAGATACAGATTGCTACTTGGAAACTTGGAGGGGCGAAGGTTTGGAGGGGGCCAATGCCAATGGCTGAACATACTCAACCCCCTGCCTCCTTGTACAGACTTTTAGAAAGTCTGTACACGCCAGCTTCGGAGCTTCCCCGTATAAACGAATGGAATAATAACCTGCACGAAGTTGTAAATGGCATTTGTTCCTCGGCATCCTATCAAAATGCGCCCCCCGCTTGTGCCGATAAGCCCCCCAGGTATATAGTTCCAGGTTTGAGGACTCTTTTATAAATCTTAGAGGTTGTCAATTTCGTATGACTTCGCTTATCTCTTCGAGGATTTGTCGGTACAGCCTTTAACCCCTAAAGGACCAAGTGGCTGTTCAATAGCCACTTGAGAACTTGGGTAGGGTCATATGGAGTTAATTTTTATTGGATGTTTTTAAAATTGTTACACAAGGTGCAAATATGTATCTCAAAAGTGGAAATTTAATTTTTTCCCCAATTAGATGTCCGGTGCAAAAGTAATGTAGTCCAAAAGAAATCGGGCAGTTCGAGCACTTTGAGCATCTTTGGAGAATCTTATGCTAAAACTCTCATCAACTTTTGAAATTTGGCAAGTATGTAACTAAAAAAACATGGTGTACAACTGTCAAAAAAATAAAAATAATGAGCTCTCACATCACATTTTGAAAGGAGTCAAACTTTGTTAACTACGTTTGGGTAGTTTCAAGAAAAAAAAAAATCAAGCCCTATTATCTTTCAATCTATAAATCTAAAGCTCTTGGAACTTTTTTTCACATATTCCAAATGTTTGTTTCCAACTTTTCACCTTTCAGATTTCAAATAAAAGACTTCCACATTGCACAAGAAATCATGAAAGAATGACTAATGTATTGTCAATTCACTAAGCCTCCTTGCATTGGAGGGTGATTTAGAATAAGCTAGACTCTATATTTGCATCTGAAAATTTTCATGAGTGATGCTAACATCATATACTTGTGAATGGTCAAAAAGCTCAAATTTGTGTAGAGTAAAAATTTTACTCTAGGAAGGCCCAAGGTTTGTTGACCTTGTTTTGTAGGAATGAAAAAAAGGTGTTTTTCTCACTTCAAACGTTATAGTCTTATAATCCACATAGTCAAATGGGCTGAATTTTTTTTTGCACAAGTTGGTTTATTGGTTTTACAAACTTTTGTACAATTGAAATTGAGAAAAATGGTTTTTATTTTTTATTTTGGGCAATGCACTAAAAGTTGGCAGTTTTTGAGATTTTTTCTCAAAAAACACTCTTGGTCCTTTAGGGGTTTACTTTCTTGCGGATTTTTATTTTTATTTTTTTTATTTTAAAATTTTGCCAAAAGCTCACTAAACCATATTCGTTAAATTGGGAAAAAGGATACGTTGTTGGATTTTTGGATTTTTCATTTTTGAAAGTATTTTGGTAATTTAGAGTGAATTTCATGCTGGTGTCTTCAAGATCTTATGTTAATGATGTAGGTTCTTGAAGGAACTCTCAATAGAAGAAAAACATGTCCTAAACAACTAGTTCACAATGACTACAAATGTCCTAAACAACTACACAATGACTCAATTACAATTGTTTAAGACATTTGTAGTTGTTAAGGACTAGTTGTTTATTGCTCATTTTCTTCTAGTGTCTCATAAAACTCATTTTACATTGTCAAAATATTCTCACACATGTAAAATTCAAGAGTCCCAAAATGTATACTTTTTCCCAATTTAACAAGTATGATGTTTATTAAGGCTACCATAACATTAGAAAAGTTGGGTGAAAAATAAATGAAACTGCCAAGTCCCTTTCAGTAGGTTTGCCAGAATTTGGATTGTATTTACAAATTTTAGTGAATTTTATGAACAAAAGTGCATACACCATTGTTTCTTTCCAATCCTAAGGTAGACATACCCATTCTTAGCCCTTTAGAGACCACCAAACCATATTTTGGTTCAGTAGAGTGGTTTTTAGTGTGTAGAGTAAAATTGCTCAACACCTTAGAAATTGGCCGTGAAGAACACTTGTGATCACAAGAATTTTGCATCCAACCAAAAAATTGACAATGGAATTGGGTATGTGAGTTGATAAATAATGGTGTTTATATGACATGGCCTCAAAATACGTATTCATATTTGGTCAAAGATGAATCAAAGCAACAACACAATACATCAAACATTCAAGAAGAATGTCAAATTTCAATTGTGCCATCCTAAAAAACTTCAAATTGCTCAAGAAATATGGTTGTATTGTTTCTCTATATGGTAGTAGTATAATTGTAATATTTGAAGATCTATTGAAATGGTGGTATTATTTCATCTCTAAAAAAAAATTTCCTAAATTTAAGGTCAATTCTTGATTGTTTTCATCAATTGGGTTTTCCATGGCATTTATCAAGTTTATTGTAAAATTGTTTTTGGGTAGCAAAGAAAGTGGGATTTTTGACCTTTTTGTCCACTTAGCTACACCTTGTGATTGCTATTTTCATCCATTTTGTGTGAAACTAGTCTCATTGGAAAGGTGGGAAACCCAGCTTTCTAGAAATATAAGGCTCTTCTCAAGCAAAGCTTGTATGAAGCAGTATGATCCAAAACCACACAAGCATGAAAACTAGAGATTTCCCTTTGTCAACTCACTCAATCATTATAATATTTCACCTCCAACAGTAGATCTAGTTGAGATTCATATGCTTTGTAGTAAACAAGGTGTACTTGCCATTTGTACGATTAGATTATTGAAATTGGATCTATAGTTGATTCAACCACACATCCAAGTTTACTACCCCGGTTTCTAATGGATTTTGTGAAAATGTGTGGTCTTTAAAGGGTTAAATGGCACTTGATTCTGCACCCTAGATTGAGGGTTTCATAGTACATTATTGAACATGAAGTGGAGCAATGAACGCTGTTTGCACAAGCAAATTTTGCTACATATCAACTGCTAGGCTAGTTTGGGAGGGTTGGAATTACAACCATGAAGTGTTGTTACAGGAACATGTTCAAGCAATTTCAAGGTTAGCTAAGAGTTGCTTTTAGGGAACCTATGAGTTGTAATTTTGCCCTTTAACCCCTAAACTACCAAGGCCATTTTCTGCCAAAAACCACTCAAAACTGCCCCTATTGTTGCGTTCATCAAATTTTTCAACAAAATGCTGTTCTTGAAAATCTAACCATAAGATCTTGTAATGCACTTGTAGAAGAAGAAGTGGTAAAAATTTCGTGACACTTGACCATACAGATTGAAAGTTATGAGCATTTGAAGGGAATTTATTTATTTTTCCATTGTGCCCAAAAATTCAAATGGCTTTGACTCACATTTGTTGCTTTTTTTTGCACTACAGACCTTGAAGTTGTAATTTTTTCTTATAGGTAATCAAGTTAGACCATTGTACACCAATTTTCAAGGGAATCAAAGACACGGAACACATCCTAACTCAATGCCACTATATGATAAGTTTTGCAAATACACTATGACATTTTTGAGTGAAGTTTCCCACCACATGATTTTAGATATGGAAAATGCAAATGGTGTGTTTGAAAATGAACCATGGACTTCAAACGTCAAAAAAAAAAGTTAAAAAGCTCAAGATCTCTAAAATTTAGAAGCTCCCAAAGCCCAATCTAACCTCCTAATTGGAAATGAAAAGGGAAATAATAGGGCCCACTAGAGCAACATGTGGCAACCCCTCCTTGCTCCCCCCCCCTTCAAAGTGAATATTTTCTCCTTTGCCCAAGCTGCCCCTTGAACTGCTTTTGGCCAAAAAAAACCCATAACTTGTGAACCGTGTGACATAGTCACATGATTTTTTGCATCCCACAAACCTTATACATTCCTACACACTCATAAAAAGTTTCAAAAAATCATGTAAGAAATTGAGGTCACACGAGCCTACCCAAAATCCCAAAAGTCCCCCAAGGGGACTTTGGGGCAATGTTCCACACTAGCTTGTTGAAAGGCTAACCCTACAAAAAAAAATCTTAAATTTTCCAAAACCTCGCGACACCCTAAATCCTTTAAAAATGCTTGGGAAGGGTATGTCTACCTCACCCAATTTTTCCTTACCTGCTTGCAATGTTGGATGCGTGTAGCTCTACCTTCATTAAAACGTAAGGTAGGAGCACCCATGGGCGTCACTGACAATGGGCAAATGGTTATGGATACTAAAGTCATAGTTATGGGTGACAAAGTGATGGTTGTGAGTACTGGCATGGCAGTTTTGAGTACCCCTCTCACTATTTAAGAACCAACCAGCCTTGTTTTTAGCATCTTTTACACATGGTTCTTACAATTTCAGTGATTTTGGACTTTGAAAAATCTTTGTGAACAAATACTTGCAATTAAAACCTTGAAATTAATACCAATATTTTTTATTTCCATTTCCTAGCTTACAGTATTTTTTTCAAAGTTAATCAATTATTTTATCTACTCCAAAACCCTTCTTTCCACGCTTATGGGTGCGCCTACCTTAATTGAAAGGCTGTGCCGACTTGGATGATCGGGGCAATTTCTTCGACCTTCGGGGAGTCTATTCTCAACTGCTTCATTCAAGTAACAATCGACTCTAGGAACAGAGCTGAGGTTAGGGTCAATTTCCAATGGAAACTTATTTTTTGATTGCATGATTACAATTGTCAACTATCTCTTTGAGAATCTATGGAGGGACCAACCCACAGTGGTCCAAATTTGTCAGTTTTTCCTCAATTTGGCTTCCTTTTGTCATTTAAAAAATGCACTGGTTTCCATTACTTTCCTGGAGGTCTAGTGGCCGTGGAGGGCAAAGGCTCCAGGTGGGTCTGGACCAGTGTTTAAATTGGAATTTTGAGTTTGGTGCTAATTTGATGATTGCCTTTTTTATTTGGGTGCAAATCTTCAAGTAAAGAAATTTTTTGTTTGATTATGCAAATATTTAATTACTAATAAATCTCAACGTACGGAAATTGTACGTTCTACTAAAAAATGTACAAAACAAGCTGAAAGTATTTTAAAAGAAGCTATTAACCCCTGCGCGCCCCACTTCCCCAAAATCGGTCTCACGAAATCCTTTTTTTGAGAGCCTTGTTTAGAATCTAGTTTCTTTTTTGGTTGAACAGTACCCAATCATGGGCTGGTATAGTGATGATTACATGTAGTGGATTGATTGGGGTCCCACCAATTGTATGTAGCGCTAGAGACGTGCTAAGTTTGGATTTTCAAGGTAACACTTGGTTCTGGCTGGTGGGTGGTTGGGGGGGCAACTAGCTTGATTGGCAACTAACAGTTTGGGATTGTTACCAGTGTTTTTGCGCACGATGGAGCTGTCTTTGCTAGCGTTGTCCGGTTGTCCTTCCGGTAACAATGCCAACGTATAAGTCCCAGATGTACAAGACATCCGGTCGTTCTGAGGTTTCATATGCAAAGCCACTTGCTTCCAGACTGGATTTGGCTGACAGGGGATGCTCAAAAACTCTCAAGATTTTGCAAGAGCGCTTTGGACTTCTGCCCCCACCTGCAGTAAAAAGTTGGGGGGCAATCTGCAAACCCATTGGTAGAGAAAGAACGCCCCAGAGTAAAATAAACCGGATGATTTTGTCTCTCTCATGGAAGTCAATTCATCTTTGACCGATATGACATACACATTGCACCGCCCAATCTTCCCCTAAAATTCTATGGTGGACCGCCATCAAGCTAGTTGCAAGATTCAACGATCAGCTCACACAACTCCCAATATTCGATCAGCCATGGATCTGGTTCTACCCGGAGGTCATCCATGACGCCCTTCCTTGAAACACAGCCTGGGCGCTCAAGGATTAAAGAACATATGGAACTTTTTTTACTTTAAGAAGAAAATAAAAAATTTAAGTATTTTTTAGTAAAAAGGAAAAAAGCCAAAAACAAATCGACTTTTTTCTTTTTGCTAAAAAACAAAATAAGCAAATATTTTAATATGAAAAATTATTAAATTTAGGTTTTTAAATATTTTTATTGACTTTTTTCTCAATGTAAATATTCCATCCAATAGGATTCAAACCTATATCGGAGGTTTAGAAGATCTCTGTCCTATCCAGTAGACAATTGATGCTAATTAATTGTTTTTTTCTTGTATTTTTTAAAAACACTAAAACTCTGAAAGTAAATAACTAACTTTGTTATAAAGAAAGTTAATTATTTGCTTTTAATGAAAAGAACAACAAGCGGGTAGCGGGAATTGAACCCGCATCATTAGCTTAGAAGGCTAAATGTTATAGTTGACATTTTTATTTTATTATGTCTCTATTTCAAAACCAAACATGAAATTTTATTATTATATGGCTCCTTTATGAACTATAAATTTTTTTATATTATATTGTATTCCAATAGATTCATACCATCTACGTTAGTTTTTTTATTAAATAACTTTCTAGATGATCCTTTTACAAAATTAAAAAAATATATGATTACTTTGTTCTTTACTTCTAATAAAAGAAATCATCAAGAAAATATTTTTTACCAAGCTTTAATGAAAGTATTAGTAAGTTTAGCAAACTAAACTTATTATTTTAAAGCTAAATTGCTTTAATTTGTTTCCTTTTTTTTATTGAATTAAAGATTTCATTACAAAAAAATTATTTTGGATTTCTATCCGTAGATTTTTAGCTCAATAACAAAAATCCATGTTGATTTTTTGGTTTTACAATCATAAGAATTCTGCTTTTTTCTTTTCAAAATTTTTTTATAAGAAAGATTTTATTTAGAAATAAAATTTAGGTCTCTTAAGCTTAATTCCTTTGAATCAAATTAATGAATGTCATCAAATAAACATCCTCGCCTTGTGTTTTTAATGAACACAATTTTTAAAAATGGAATTTCACCAAAATTTATATTTTAAATATAAGTATATTTTTTCAAATTTTGGTTGCGACTCCTAGTCTAAGGGCATTAGAAATGATTTTATATTTTGAATCAATAAATGACAAAAACAAAGAACAAATTTGGGTATCCAAAAATCCTTAATTCCTTGTACAATCGGCTTTACTACCAGGTGGTTGAAATGGTGCACAAAACATGTAGACATCATGGTTATAAGTTGAAAATTAACAAGAGCAATGGATGCAAGTTAGATTAATCAACAAACTAGAGTTTTTTTTTAATGTGCAAGGGTTTTGGTGCCAACTTAGAAGTCTTATAGCATCATGAATTTTTCAGAAGACTATATAAATAAAAAATGATTAAATTTATATTGAATGTTTTTAACATAATAAGTAGCTACTTAGTCAATTTAGAATTTATGAATAAAATTTTATGCGCTTCTCGAGAAAATTTCTTATTTCATAATATCTAAAATGTATTGTTCAAATTGTTGGTATTAATTTAGATGTTATTTTTACTTTGAGTAAAGGACCTAATATTTACAAATTTTTAATAGGTACTATATAAAGGTGAATATACCCCAAATCAAAAAACAAATGTTACTTATGGATTACACCAAGTATAAGAAAATAATAAGATTTAAGTTGTTGCTAAAAGTGCAACACATGGTTTTATAAAAAGATTAGAAGTTATTGATATAGGATCTCTTTCTAGTGTTCTAATTGGAGAAGCAACTTTTGGACGTATTTTTAACATTTTACAAGACATTGGTGACAATCTTAGTTAAAGAGTTGCTAGTACAGATTGTACAGTACCTAGCAACCACAAATCGTCCACCATTCCACTAGTAAAAAAAACTAGCATGTTATTGTGCTCAAGTGGCATTTGATAATCTTGCGCTTTTTACAATTATTTCTTACCCCCAATCCCAATCAAGCATGTCAAGATTCAACCTCAAAAAATCAAAATCTAATTTTTGGTAAATATATAGTTTTGTGTCAAAACCATGGTTTTACAAGAAAATTGAATGAAAAACTTTGGTGATGAATTTTTGAGATTTGATTGCATGGATATGTGGGGAACATCCATATACACATCTTCCATGCTACAAAAATCCCATAAGTAACAAAAAAAAAATGATCTTCAAAGGTTTCATTATGACTTAAGATATGCTCAAGTTTTGTAAATTAGATGTTTTTATTTTTTAGCTAGCTCATGACTAAATAAACACAACACCATGTTCAAAAGTACAAAATTTGTCATAATAACTAAGTAAAGTAGAAAAATTTGATATTCATAGAAAAACATCTAATTTACAAAACTTGGGCATATCCCAAGTTACAATGAAACCTTTGAAATTTTTTTTTTCTTTGTTACTTATGGGATTTTTGTAGCATGGAAGATGTGTATATGGATGTTCCCTACATATCCATGCAATCAAATCTCAAAAATTCATCACCAAAGTTTTTCATTCAATTTTCTTGTAAAACCATGGTTTTGACACAAAACTATATATTTATCAAAAATTAGATTTTGATTTTTTGAGGTTGAATCTTGACATGCTTGATTGGGATTGGGGATAAGAAATAAATGTAAAAATCGCAAGATAATCAAATGCCACTTGAGCACAATAACATGCTAGTTTTTTTACTAGTGAAATGGTGGACGATTTGTGGTTGCCGGGTACTTTATAGCTTTTCATGTTCATAAATTTGCTTCAATTGCCACACAATTAGATACAACACTATCCTTTTTTTAATAAGTTTTTAATCATTTACCCTAACTAATGTAAAGGTTTTAAAAAAACCTAGGCATACATCAATCACAAAATTCATGTCTTTCTCCTTAATAAAAAACGTGGCATAACCTTCCAATAGCTATTCATGATTGTAGTTGGGTTGATACAATTGTATAGCGGGTTCCACCTTACTACCCTGCCTATTGCTAGGCAATAATATATTCAACTTCTTTGATTGTCATACTACCCACGGCACCCTCAAAGCATTTGGCAAACATATCAAAAATATAAAAGTTTAATCTTTTAATAGGCAATGTAGTATAATATTAAAAATTACAATTTGAACAACAACAATTTTTTTGTTGTGAATAAGTAATAAAATTTTCATTTGAACAATGATTGATTTAGATACATTTCATTAGATGTTAGTAAAAGTCCAAGATTTTGAAAGGCCTCTTCAAATCAAACCTAAAAAGGGAAGATTTAGCAAAAGTTATGGTACAATAGTAATTGCAAATGCAAAGAATCAATTTATTTTAATCTTGAATTTTTTTTAATATATACAATAAAATAGAGATTGCATGAAACCAAAAGAGTCAAAGCTTCAAAACTCTATGTATTGAATTTAATGTTTACTTTCCTTCAAACATATATTTATTATATATCAGTTTGTCTTGTATATAATCAATGGATATATTTGATCATTAAGGTGTGAGTATGAGAAATTACATATATTTCAATACTCAACATAATTTTGAGTTTTCTTTAACTAATCACTAGAGTATGACTTACTATATAATTCAATTATGGATCTTATTTAATTTCTATGTACATTTCTCACTTTATTAATTCAAATTATAGGGACTGTCTCTCTTCATCCATTTTAAAATAGAACAATATGCTTCTACAAATCTCATTCTTATTTATAATTACAATGCTATTTAAAATAAATAAATGATTCGGAGTAAAACAAATTTACAATCTCATTGCTTTTATCAAACATAGTTGTGAAATTCCTAAATTGTTTAATATAAGGTAGGAACACCCATAAGCATTAGTGTCCCCATAACCGTCACCTCTAAAATCCTGGAAAATTTGTAGAAGTAAATTGATGTCATTACAAGGATGTACAACATGTGAACATGAAATTTTAGTGTTAGTTATGGGTACAATGGTAGTTTGCTCTTTAAAAATTCACAAATTAATCTCATAGTATCCAAATGATACATTTGAATGTGCAAACTCATTATTTTTCTCTTGCTAATAGGATCTCATAATTTGCTAGATGTTTATTAATAGTCATCAGGTTCAAAACCCTTAAACTCACGCTTATGGGTGTTCCTACCTTACTCCCATGTTTTGTTAACATGTTCTTCTAGTGATTGTGTGCATTAAAATATTTTGAAGTTTCATAAATTTTTATTTTGCATAGCTATTGCAAACACACAATGTAAGAAACTTCTAGAGGAGCTTCCTTAATTAAAAATAGATTAATGTGGCCCTCCGCCATTGGCCTAAATTTCATCTTGATTTAATCATGCTTTTCTTTTTTTCTTTTTTTTATTGAATATTTATCCATTGTGTATTAGAAGTTATATTGTGCATATTATACGTAAATGTTCAAAAAAAAGGTTCAAAGACAATTAGCATTTGTAGAGTGGTGATTTAGAGTAATAGACAAAAACACTCTTAAATGTGATTTTTGCCAATTAAAACTTTATATTAACATTTTAGAATACACCATATTCATTATTTTTGGTACAAATTTAGAAAGAAGCACTTTCAATAAATGGATGGATGTTGTCCTAGAGAGTGCTACATACAATTGTCCATGAGAGAACATCAAGGTCTGCAAGTCTATACCTACATTTTTAACAAATTGACCTTGAGATTTGTTAATTGTCATAGCAAAAAGCCAATTTTATAGGAAATTGTTGTCTCAAAAATTTAAAAGATACATCTCTTGTTGGTTGTAATGTAATTCTTGGAATGAATGTAGTTTCTCTTGCATGACTTCCGGTTAAAATCCTAGCTTCAATGACATGGTTGCTTAAGCGCGTCACAATAAGGTGGAAGCCATTACAAAGACCACGTTTTGGAGCAATATTTTGAAGCAACATGATAGGACATCCAGCCTTAAGTTGTAGCTTTGAAGGTGACAATTTAGGCAACTCCAAAGAATTGAGGTATTCCGTAGGATATATATTATGATTGCTAGCATCCATTACTAGAATTGCAGCATATGCACTCAAGAATGTTTGTGACATCCTTGGGAATATGTAAAGGACTTCATTATTGATGTTGTTGACAACCACATTTAGAGTGGATAAAATGATTTGTTTTTAAAATATTAATCAATATGTAAAAGAATATTATTTGTACTACCATATATTTCTTGAATGAGGGACAATACTCCTTGACCAATTATTATTTCTTGAGGCACTAGGATGCAACCATTTGAGTCAGTTGAAATTTGACCATTTCCAACTTGTAGATTTATCTAAATTAAAACAAGAGCTTTCTAAATTAAAAATGAAATGTCCCAAATTAAAATCATTATTTTTTAAACTAGGAATAAAGCTATTTAAATTAAAAATATTATTTTTAATTAAAAATATAAGTTCACTAATAGTTAATAAGAATGTTAAGACAAAAGAGATTCTTAGCCTAAACAACACATTTTTTGCATTCTAACTTCTTCCCTTTGATATATATATTTTAGCATCTTACTATTATATTAATTGCTTTTGTTATTGTGTAAAATGTTTACAACAATAACTAGAACTTGTTATTGTAGACTAACTGTACCTCATAGGCAAGAGTTCAAAATTGGAAACCGTGCAATATCTAGGTCCAATTTTATGAGCACATGCAAATCATTAGAGACAAAAAATCATCTTAATAATAGTAGTTTAGATTATGGATCATCCTTGCTAGCAGCTCAAGTATCATCTTCATTTTATTTATTTTTGATGTCCCACTCAAAGTGTCAAAAAGTCTTAGATATTTTTTTGAAACTAGCATGCAAAATTTTACCTCACCACAATCTATTTATGAAATATATTAATTATGATGTCTAGTTGCATGCAAAAAACATTGATATGTTAATCACAATTAGATTTGAAAATGGTAGAATTTTTGGATCTTTAGTACAAGCACAAGATGTAATACAAGCCATTGAAGATAAGTGAATTGATTTACAAGGAAATTTGAATGCCGCCAAAGTATCCACGGCTATCCAAAAAATAATATTTCATTTGTTGATT